>CALYOO010000237.1:0-49508 GCA_945261195.1 Cryptosula pallasiana
TGGTAGGGAGATCTGGTCATACATTACTGCTCTCTTCTGTTGACTCACCTATTTTAGACTGAGCGCAGAAAATATAAATTGGCGTGAAATGGAAGAGTTCGAACGTTTACTTGAATGGCCTCAGCCGCCAGCTTTACACAGTGAGGCAGTAGCAAAGCTCACAGATTTCAGTAAGCGCTTCCTCTAATAATTTGTGATTATTTTGTTTTTAAAGACTTTGTTAGCTTACTATGTAACTTGATGTTATATAATGGGATAGGATACAACAAAATGCGATAAAGTGTGATGCAATACAAAGTGCAGTCGGACGCAGAGCACTTTGTTGGATTTTTATTACTCAATGAAAATCCTTTCTTAATGAAATAAATTGTGGGTCTTTACTCAATGTTTTTCTAGGGTCTTCCATGTGAGTATCGAGCCTTTTTTTCAAACAATCAGAAAACTAAATTTAAAAAAAAGTTAGTCAAGCAACTTGAGCTTCTTTTTAAAGCAAAATTATTTTCATAGATTTTTATATTTAATTTATATTTATTTTTCTTAGCTTAATGTATAAGAAATCTTTTTTCATTTTTATCATTCTATTTCACTTTTGTCCCCATATTTTCCAAAGTAGCTTTTTTTTTAAACAATAATGTTGTTTGGTTTTCAGGAAATGCAGGACTCAATAACCTCGAATGGTGTGACAATACATCTTCAGTCCTAAAAAAATTCTCTGATCTGATGCAAGGCAGTGAAGAGGAGGTCGTGGCTGCGTATGAAGAGTTTGAACGACCAATGTTGATAGAAAACCCCATCAGCTGGCGCTCCATTATTGAGGTTAGTTACAGCAGCTTGCTGTTTCAGACAGCCAATGATTGCTGACCATTCACTTCGATAGCCAGTTAGACATTTTTGTATTAAAGTTGCGCGTAGAAATGTGTAGAAGCCTCTTTACCCGTGCAATTAAAAGGAAGATAGTCTCTGATATACACAGGCTTGTCTCACTCAAGCTCTCCCTGACAAAAGGTCACTTGGCTGCGACTTGTTTGCAGTAAACAGTCACTATAATGTGTAATCAACCCTGTAGAGAGTGGATAGATGCAGTCATGACCTCTCCAGTCTCGGTCATGACCTCTGCAGATACGGGTTTGATTCCGGCAGAATCGGGTAGCTTACCCAAAGATGGGTGCCTTTGCAAAGTAAGCGGCTTCAGCTCTTCAGAAGACAGTATCAAGAATGCACCTATATTCGATCTTTAGGCATGCGGATCCTAAGCTACGTAAAGCCTGAGAGCACATCAGGAGATCGGACCACAACACACAAATGATGCTTACCCATTAAATTCGCTCATTTGCCATTACACACCTATATCATTTATTCTTATATATTCTCTAATTAATCAGCATGTCTGGCCTGCGTTGGGATTTTTCATTGTCCCTGTACCCTTGATTGGTCACCTTATCATATAGGTCAGTTGCTTCCTGTTGTTTTGCCTATAAAAACTGAACTTTGTCATTAATCTTTGCGTAGCATTACATCCGTCTCCAGGCAAGCAGTCTACGTGTTTGTCTGTAACTACTACACCTTACCCTTTTCTGCCTTAGTGGAAGACTATCATAGAGTTGTCTAGCACTCAAATAAATGTTGTATTACTGAATAACACGGGCTAGTGTGTCTGAGCCATGAGGTTTGTCTAGTTGGTAAACTTTGTGAACAGGTGGAACGGAATGAAGCAGTAGTGTCCTTTCTCTTGAGAACGTACACTTGAGGTTATTTATATTCTGTGGCAACCAAGGGCAGAATCTGCCACAACATTGAATTGAGCAAAGACAAAAATGGAAGCATAGTTGGAATGATCATAGACAGGAATGAATAGTGTCATTGCTGGAATGAATGCTGACTATGCTAAAGAGAGAAAACTTTGACATTAATTCTTGGAAGTGTGTCGATGTCCATTTTAGAAATATAACAATTTACCGCTTTTTCCAAAATAGGCAATTTCTAGAATGAAAGTTATAGTGATACTTTAAATATTTTCAAGAGCAAACTTAAACACTTTCGGGAAAAGCCTCAAACACTTTTTTTGTATAGCGATTGTCGACATTCATTTCAACAACCATTCTAGGAGGTGTTTATGTTCGTTTCAGCTACATTGGTGTTCATTTCTGTTTACGTTCATTCTTGTCTATGTTCATTCTAATGTCACTAAATAGATGCGAGTTCACTGACTACCTGTTCACAATATGACTTTTGGTACTTAAAAATTGGAGTAGTTTTACTAGCAGTTAGTCTACTAATAAAACAAGTACTAGTAAAATACTCATGACTGACTGGTTGTTGTTAAACCTGGCTTGTAAAAAGGCTGCAAATGAAAATGGCTTTAGTATTCTTTGTTCTAGCAATCACGTTGCTAGCAACCATTTATAGAAAGAACCATTTCACTTTTTGAGAAATTTTTGGTAGTCACCAAAAGTCTTTCTATCAGTCAAGAAACAGATGTTTTACTCAATGAACTTGTCGTCTACGAGTTTTGTTTCCTTTTTGTCTCATTGTTTTGCACAATGAAATATAATACTCAACGCTGTCTTGCTGACAGTGTATCCTGGTTTCGGTGGAGATCGCATTGAGCACAATCCGAAACGGAGCTCCTAGTTTGGCAGCAAAGGTGGAGGAATTGTGTAGCGAGGCACTCTCCGAGGAATTCATATTGGAATTTATTCGTGAATCTGGAGGCTGGGTGAGTACTATTAAAATATAAAATAACACGTGTTACCCGTTATCCTGTAAAAAATGTTGTTATTTGTATCATAAGTTTGTAATGCTTACATATCTGATATAAATGGACCTGAACGTAGCTCGTGCAGACAGTTTTACACAGATCTGTTATTTTAAAATATTTACAAGTTGAATTTTTTGATTGATAATTTAAACTTTTCGGTTTCTGAGAGAAAACACATTTTTTCGGGAAAACAAAATAGTTTGGGTCACGTTTATTTCAAAATTTGAAATTGTTCAGATATGCTTCACTTCTACAAAAACGTGCTCAACTTGGTTTATGGAAATGACAAAAGTTATGAATAGTTGTAATGAGGTATACTATGATTGTCTCAGTACCAGTCTCAGTGCAAGGCCAACATTAGAGTTGCAGCTTCAATAAACCTAGCTAAAGCATCAATATTTCCCATTCCTAAATACATCATAAACAAATGGTTCTCTCAGTGAACATTCAAAGAAATATGAGTCACCTCACAAGTCTTCATTAGAAAGAGTATTCACCATTTGTTTGGTTTTCAAGTTTTTTCTGTAAAACATTCAATAAAAAGTGCAAATGAAAAAGTATTTTTGCCTGAAAGAGAGGGTTTATTAGATTGCGTACAATAACAAATCTGTCTCTCGACTGATAATTATTAGAGTTGTGTGCTCTTTTAGATGCCGCTATAGTTGTGTGAGCTTCCAAGTTTCAAAAATGCATTATTGCATGCGTGGCTTGCCCAGAGTTTTAATTATTTTATATCTCAGGCTATTAGAGAGCTTTGAGGTCATATAGATTTCGCTAGAAATAATTACATGAACGTTCTCACATTGTGTTTAAGACTTTTTCTCTTCCTCCAAGCTTGCCCATGGCTGTGACTAGATAGAGCCATATATGGTGCTTCACAATGACAGCTATCACTTCATTACGTATGATACAGTATTGTAACTATTATTTTGAAAGTATTCCACCTGTGGGTAGTGCCTACTAGATTTCACCAATTTTTATAGTCTACTACTGAATAGTGTAGTAGTTTTGCACTTTCCACTACGACACAACGGTATTACTCCGAAACTGCTTACTACAATTCGGAGTCTACTCCGAATGAATGTTATCATACTTCACGGGGTCCACGACCCAGACACAGAATAACAGAGTTTTCATTTAACAAATATTTATTCCAGAATTTTTATAGCAATATATAAGGGGTACTTAGCAAGATCCACTGGACTTCTGCCCTTCCAATGAAACACTCTCTCCTTTTATAGGGGAGGGCAGCAACTTTCACCCCCTTATTAGGAGTGAGCCAATAGAATACACGTAACAATTATATGTACAAATCACAAGGCAAGACACAACATACAATAACAACATGAACCAATCAGAGTCGCGAGCACATGCTAAGTTGGCTAGGCGTTCAGGCAACTGTCTCTCCTTATAAGGTAAGTTCCTGTAGCATTTGTCACTCCTTATTAGGCAGGCCAGTTGTGGCATCCATCACTCCTTATTAGGTAGGCTTTCTTCCTATACTGAGCCCCACTGGTGTGGGTGGAGGGGGTACAACTTCTCCTCATTATACTTCAGGACCACTCAACCATGACTCATAGCCAAAGGCTTATGATCATTTACTGCAGAGTAAGAGAGTGGGGTTTGCAGGGCTGGAGAAAAAAGGGGATAATATTCTGCTAAAATCTCCCACAATAGACATAAATTTCGAGTTATCTTTTCTTTTTTTCTCATTTGCTCTACTAGGAAATTATTACGCTCAACTCTAGCTTAATAAAGACGTATTTGTCATCCCTCTCATTTAAGGAGAGACCGGCCAACCTAAGATCAACACCCAGGAGATCATTTTTCCCTTTAAAAGAACACATCATTGTTTTTTTTTTATTATTTTCTGATTGGTGTAATTAGTTAAAATCAAAATGTGAAAAAAACTAAAATAATGATTGAATTGCAGCTTCGAAAAAATTACACACAACAGTTTTAACAAAGCAGAGTTTTTGGTAGTAATAATTATTAGTAGATTGCTACCATAAATGTTAAACTGTTATGTCTATATTTTCATGGTAGAGTGAGTTACCTGGAGCAGTAGAGCAAGACGATTGTTATGAACCGGAAAGATAACGAATGATGCTGCTGGTGGAACTGGTGGAAATAAAGCACGAGTTAAAAATTTGGCCACTCGTCTGCTCATCCTTTCCGGACATCTTGCAAACTCAGCAAACCTTCTCAGAAAAAAACTGATAAACTAATAGTTTAGATGCGGAGTTTATTTATTATTTTTTTAAGTTTTAATAAACAAAAAGAACTATAGAAAGTAGATGCAATTGCTAATACATGTTTTCTGCAGTTATTTTTAAAACTGAACACCATATTTTAATAATGGAAAGCAAAGCTAACTTTAGATGTCTTTGGTACAATAGTTAATGTTTAGTAATTTTGTTTCTGAGGATATTGTGGTGGATCTTAGTAGCACACATGTCTAGCACATGTATAATAATCTACAGGTGAATCTGACAATGGCATCAAGTCTGACAGACCTCCCAAAGTGAGGCACCAATAAGCCATCACTATATATTTCAGTTTACACTAAAACTAACTAGTTGATGCAGATCCAACTCCAAGTAGCTGTAGCTGTCTTGTATTCTATTTTCCCATTTATTTCCCACCAGCACCAAATACTCAAACTTTCTAAATTTTTTTTACAATTATTTGAGAGCTGTAACATTCATTGAATGTTAAAACATTTTTACAGACGTGAAAAAATTATTATAGCATGACAAGTGACATTTAAATACTTCTAATGAAATATTAATTTCAAAGAATTGATTAAGGCTAGACTGGATGCTGTAGCACAAACTACTTGTATCACTTGGTTTGTGTTTTTTGTTGATTAGTATTTTGACAGCAGAGATTGCAGTATGAGCTCTGAGAGAGTGTCAGCCCTGCGTAGCAGTAAACCTCCTCAACAGATGTGTGGATTTGCTATCACAACCTCGTCTTCAAAATAAAATTAGAAAATGCGATGGATGGGTAAGACAATCTTTGTCACACTCTATAAAGTGTCGTTTACCTTTCAGTTTTCTGTTACTTGTTTGTTTTTTAAAATGCCTATGCTGAGCTCAATTGCGTCACAATATAAAAATGATACCGGTAATCACAACTTTTTTTTTACAAAACTGTAGGATGGTATACTTTGTAGAGCAAAGGACCTGAGAATAAATACTTGGATCTGTTAGCTATGGAAGGCATTAGATATCTAGATACATATGTACCCAATATACTGCCTGAACAGAAAAAAGAAAGCGGAAGAAAATATTTATAAAAATATTTCTAAAAAATCACCATCAGCAAGGACATATGTTTATTCTGTCTGATAAAAGTATGGTTTTTGTTCGGCAAATCAATAATTTTGTCTCTAAATAAGAAAACATCAAACATTGACAACATAAATGATGCTTTCATTTTGGTAAAGCAAATTTATAATTCATAATAAATAACCATGATTGATGTACTAGAAAATTGACCTTTGATAGTTTCAAAAATATTCTGAAAGTTGTTACACACTTGGCATCAAAACAAAAGTCATGTGCGTATTAGAAGGATGGAACATTTAAAACTGTTATCATCATACTGACAAAAATAGTTGACATTGAAGTTTTTTGTTAAAATTCAGCCTGAAACTATAAAAGGCGTTTTAACATCTAGTTTTAATATCTAACGAAATGGTTAATACGGGCTGAAGGAACCTACTAAATGTAGCATCGATGATAGAACTGCACACGTGTTTTACACTAAATTGTAAATAATTTGGACATGATTGAATATATTCATAAAACCAGACTTCTTTTATTATCGGCAATTATTGAATTATTGACTAGCAAAGCTAACTAGTGTCGTGCATGCAATTATTTATTTCATTAATTTAAACATTTTATGTAATATACCTCGTTTGGAACTAGAAGACTACACAGTGCCACCATACCAATCAATAGATGTGTCACCATACCAATCAATAGATGTGTCACTATACCAATCAATAGCTGTGTCACCATACCAATCAATAGATGTGCCACCATACCAATCAATAGATGTGCCACTATACCAATCAATAGATGTGTCACCACACCAATCAATAGATGTGCCACCACACCAATCAATAGATGTGCCACCACACCAATCAATAGATGTGTCACCTCGCCAATCAATAGATGTGCCACCATACCAATCGATAGATTTGCCACTATACCAATCAATAGATGTGCCACTATACCAATCAATAGATGTGCCACTATACCAATCAATATATGTGCCACCATACCAATCAAGAGATTTGCCACAAACTTTACTTGACAATAACTATTGATCAGACAGAAAACTGCTACTTATCTTTTGATGAACTGCTACTCTAAGGAAACTTTATAACTGCAATCCAGGTTTTATTAGAAGCAAGCATAGACCAGGTTCTTTTGCGATAAACTTTTATCAAAAATTAAACGATCAAAAAGTGGTGAATGCCAAAGATTGTGAATGCAATAGTTTTCTATGAAAGACGTTTAATCTTTGAAAAAAAATTGTTGAAATTCTTCAGTTCACTAAAGTTACAATAAATTGTTGAGCTAGTAGCACATAACAACTCAAGAAAAGTAACATGGCGCAGGTCCAGAATTTAAACCTTAACGAAACTTTTTGCATGACAAGAGAAATTGTCACTTACTATTTTCTGAGCAGGTAATTATGTTGTCGTAACATGTGACTTATCGTTATATAGTAGTATAGCGGCGTCAGCAGTAGTACTAGTAGTTGGGATAATTGTGATGATACGAGGTGCAGCGGCAGCAACAGAGCAGCAACAGCGCAGCAGGAGCAGTAGCAGCAGCAGTAGCAATAGCAGCGGTAGCAGTAGCAGCGGCAGTAGCAGTAGCAGTAGCAGTAGCAGTAGCAGTAGCAGTAGCAGTAGCAGTAGCAGTAGCAGTAGCAGTAGCAGTAGCAGTAGCAGCAGTAGCAGTAGTAGCAGTAGCAGTAGCAGTAGCAGTAGCAGTAGCAGTAGCAGTAGCAGTAGCAGTAGCAGTAGCAGCAATAGCAGTAGCATCAGCAGTAGCAGCAGTAGCAGTAGCAGCAGTAGCAATAGCAGTAGCAGTAGCAGTATTAGCAGCAGTAGTAGCAGCAGTAGGAGCATCAGCTGTAGCAGTAGCAGTAGCAGTAGCAGCAGTAGCAGTAGCAGTAGCAGCAGTAGCAGTAGCAGTAGCAGCAGCGGTATCAGCAGCAGTAGCAGCAGCAGTAGTAGCAGCAGCAGCAGCGGCAGCAGTAGGAGCAGCTGCAGTAGCAGAAACATTTATCAAAGCAAAAGCTAAAACAAAATAAACTGCATGAAGAATCAAGAGTCTTGTCACTAAAAAGATAAACTGTTAATTTGTTGCTCCTCTATTGACTCACCTATTTTAGACTGAGCGCAGAAAATATAAATTGGCGTGAAATAGAAGGGTTCGAGCTTTTACTTGAATGGCCACAGCTAACAGCTTTTTACAGTGAGGCAGTAGCAAAGCTTACAGGTTTCAGTAAGCTCTTCCTCCAATAACTTGTGATTATTTTGTTTTTAAAGACTTTGTTAGCTTACTATGTTACTTGATGTTATATAATGGGACAGGATACAACAAAATGCAACAAAATGTGATGCAATACAAAGTGCAGTCGGACGCAGAGCACTTTGTTGGATTTTTATTACTCAATGAAAATCCTTTCTTAATGAAATAAATTGTGGGTCTTTACTCAATGTTTTTCTGGGGGCTTCCATGTGAGTATCGAGCCTTTTTTTCAAATAATCAGAAGACTAAGTTTAAAAAAAGTTAATCAAGCAACTTGAGCTTCTTTTTTTGAAGCAAAACTATTTTCATAGAGTTTTATATTTAACTTGTATTTATTTTTCTTAGCTTATCATATAAGAAATTTCTTTTAATTTTTATCATTCTATTTCACTTTGGACCCCATATTTTCCAAAAGTAGCATTTTTTTTAACCATAATGTTGTTTGGTTTTCAGGAAATGCAGGACTCAATAACCTAGAATGGTGTGACACTACATCTTCAGTCCTAAAAAACTTCTCTGATCTGATGCAAAGCAGTGAAGAGGAGTTTCTGGCTGCGTATGAAGAGTTGGAACAACCAATGTTGATAGAAAACCCCATCAACTGGCGCTCCATTATTGAGGTTAGTTACAGCAGCTTGCTGTTTCAGACAGCCAATGATTGTTGATTATTCACTTCGATAGCCAGTTAGACATTTTTTTATTAAAGTTGCTCGTAGAAATGTGTAGAAACCTCTTTACACGTGCTATTACAAGATAGTCTCTGAGATACACAGGATTGTCTCACTCAAGCTCTCCCTGACAAAAGGTCACTTGGCTGCGACTTGTTTGCAGTAAACAGTCACTATAATGTGTAGTCAACCCTGTAGAGAGTGATAGATGCAGTAATGACCTCCCCAGTCTCGGTCATGACCTCTGCAGATACGGGTTTGATTCCGGCAGAAACGGTGTAGCTTACCCAAAGATGGGTGCCTTTGCCAAGTAAGCGGCTTCAGCTCTTCAGAAGACAGTATCAAGAATGCACCTATATCCGACCTTCAGGTGTGCGGATCCTTAGCTACGTAAGGCCTGAGAGCACATCAGGAGATTGGACCACAACACACAAATGATGCTTACCCATTAAATTTGCTCACTTGCCATTACACACTTATACCATTTATTCTTATATATTCTCTAATTAATCAGCATGTCTGGCCTGCGTTGGGATTTTTCATTGTCCCTGTACCCTTGATTGGTCACCTTATCATATAGGTCAGTTGCTTCCTGTTGTTTTGCCTATAAAAACTGAACTTTGTCATTAATCTTTGCGTAGCATTACATCCGTCTCCAGGCAAGCAGTCTACGTGTTTGTCTGTAACTACTACACCTTACCCTTTTCTCCCCTAGTGGAAGACTATCATAGAGTTGTCTAGCACTCAAATAAATGTTGTATTACTGAATAACACGGGCTAGTGTGTCTGAGCCATGAGGTTTGTCTAGTTGGTAAACGTTGTGAACAGGTGGCACTGAATGAAGCAGTAGTGTCCTTTCACTTGAGAATGGACACTTGAGGTTATTTGTATTATGTGGCAACCAAGATCAGAATCTGCCACAATATTGAAATGAGCAAAGACAACAATGGAGGCATAGTTGGAATGGTCATAGACAGGAATGAATAATGTCATTGCTGGAATGAGTGCAGACTATGCTAAAGAGAGAAAACTTTGACATTAGTTCTTGGAAGTGTGTCGATGTCCGTTTTAGAAATATAACATTTTACCGTTTTTTCCAAAGTAGGCAATTTCTAGAATGAAAGTTGAAGTGATACTGTGGGAGATTTGTATAAGTATTCCTCTCCCCCTTCGGTCAAAATACGAGTCATCCCCTTGAGAGTGGGCCCCAAAGGCTCAGACCCCGTAGAGAGAGAAGGTTACACCTAGAAAACTACCCTGGTTTCCCCCGGTCTACCCTGGGTCAGCTACCCCGGGCTGGGATAGAAAGGGAGTGGAAGATGTAGCCTGGGATCCAAGCTACCTAATACCCAATCAGGGATCAAATCGGACCACTACGAAGCCCAGGAGGACAAGCCAAGTACAAGCGTGCCCTAATAAGGACTGGAAAATTACGAGCTACAGAAAAGAGCGGCAACAAGTGCCCAGAGCAAAACACCATGTGCTCCAGACTGTGATTGGCTAACTTTGTATATAATCTTGTATGCTATATTGTGATTTTTTTATATTTATTATTGTATTATGTGGTTGGCTCACCCAAATAAGGGGATGAGTGTTCCTCCTCTTCTCCTATAAATGGAGCTTTTTGTGTGAGTAGAAGGAGAAGTCTTGTGGAGTTGCTAGCTAACATTATATCTTGCTAAATGGATTGTGCATAAATAAAGTATTATTAATTGAACCTTTGTCGTGGTGTGTTTGGGTCTATGACCCCGTCAGTTAGTAGCATTGATTCGAAGTGATCCCGAAGTAACATACAGAAGTCGATGCAGTGACCCCGTTGTGTCTAGTAGTCAGTGTAAAAACTACTACATTGGTGGCAGCAGTGGGATTTGAAGCGAACAAGAAAACACAATAGAGAAAGGAGAGAGAAGTCGAAGCCATACTACCCTGTATCTACCCCGAAGTTATACAGACCCTGTATCACTCCCCTCCGCCCTACCCCGAAGCTATACAGGCCCTGTATCTACCCTGTATCACCCCGAAGCTATACAGACCCTGTATCACTCCCCTCCGCCCTACCCCGAAGCTATACAGGCCCTGTATCTACCCTGTATCACCCCGAAGCTATACAGGCCCTGTATCTACCCTGTATCACCCCGAAGCTATACAGGCCCTGTATCTACCCTGTATCACCCCGAAGCTATACAGGCCCTGTATCTACCCTGTATCACCCCGAAGCTATACAGGCCCTGTATCTACCCTGTATCACCCCGAAGCTATACAGGCCCTGTATCTACCCTGTATCACCCCGAAGCTATACAGGCCCTGTATCTACCCTGTATCACCCCGAAGCTATACAGGCCCTGTATCTACCCTGTATCACTCCGAAGCTATACAGGCCCTGTATCTACCCTGTATCACCCCGAAGCTATACAGGCCCTGTATCTACCCTGTATCTACCCCGAAGTTATACAGACCCTGTATCACTCCCCTCCCCCTACCCCGAAGCTATACAGGTCCTGTATCTACCCTGTATCACCCCGAAGCTATACAGGCCCTGTATCTACCCTGTATCACCCCGAAGCTATACATGCCCTGTATTTACCCTGTATCACCCCGAAGCTATACAGGCCCTGTATCTACCCTGTATCACCCCTAAGCTATACAGGCCCTGTATCTACCCTGTATCTACCCCGAAGTTATACAGACCCTGTATCACTTCCCTCCCCCATACCCCGAAGTTATACAGACCCTGTATCCACTCCCCTTCCCCTACCCCGAAGTTATACAGACCCTGTATCACTCCATATCTATACAGAACCTGTATCCACTCCCCTTCCCCCTACCCCGAAGTTATACCGTGCCGGTATAACCCCGTCTATTGTTTTTACTTTACCAAAGGACTTCGTTGGTGCCACTAGCACCCTATACAGTACCCACTCCCCCTCCCAGCAGCTATCCCGGCCCGGGATAACCCCATACACCACTTATTATTTGCCATATCAACTACTCCATACCCCATAGCTTGCCATTGACCAAGAATGGCCACCCAAAGAGCTAGGAGCGCTGGCAGGAACCCCGTAGGAGCCCAACCTACCAAAGCACTAGAGCAGCTGACAGAGGCCTTGCAGAGTTTGGTGCAACCACAACAAAGGCCAACACAGACACCTTTCAAAGCCCCCAAATAACGACGGCACCGGCGACGTCGAGTACTTTATTACTCGATTCATTGAGGTAGCAGATGCCAATGATTGGGGCCAAGCCACTGCATTAATGCATCTCCAAGAAGCCTTGAATGTGGTCGCCCCCCTCACGTAGAAGGCATCTTCTCCGCCTTACGTGCCCGTTTTGGACTGACCCCAAAGGAAGCACAAGCCAAATTGATCACGCTGCGGCGCACCCCCAACACCTCACTCCAGCAGTACGCTAACGAGGTAGAGAAGTTGGTACGTGTTGCGTATGACGACCTCCCCCCAGAAGAGTCGACAGGATGGTTCTGGAAACTTTTGCCAGTACCATAGGTCACGCTTATCTAAAGCGGCACTTGCTGGCGGTCCAACCCCACGACTTTGAGGCAGCCGTCCGAGCTGGAAATGAGTATCTACAAATAAAAACTGGATTCGAAGAGAAACCTTCCAGAGTGAGGATGGTAGAAGAGGAAGAAGAGGAGGAATCACTCCCCCCCAAAGGTGGACCCACACTCACCACCCCCCCCCCCAAACCAGATCCATCAGGCAGCTACCATACCCGAAGACACTCTTTCCCTGCTGTTGAAAAACATGCAGATGCTTACAGAGGCCGTCAAACTCCAGGCCGAAGAACTGCAGAGGTTGCACCAATCACCGAAAGTAGTAATATATGAGCAGATCTCCCTACCAAGTGTTTTTTTGTGGATTAGTTCTTGGGAGTTATGCAATGAGTTACGACGTTGGATGGATTCGCCGAGTTTATAATGTATTTCATTTGAGAGGCATTTGAGTGGCATTTGAGTGGCATTTAAGTGGTATTTGAGTTTTTGATTAATTTTTTACTTAATTTGAACTTATATGGTATATAGATTTTGAATGTATGGCATTCAAGTTTTGATAATTTTTTACATAATTATATACATAACTCTAACTCATAGGGCATCTAGATTTTGAATGTATGGCATTTAAGTTTTGATAATTTTTTGTAATTCCGACTCATATGATATCTTGAGAGAGAGGAGAGAGAGGAGATATATCTACATTGAATAAATACAGTGATTAAAAATGAAACAATATGTGAATATATACATTTATTGTGTAATAAGTAGGGAAAATCTGATATAATATAGCTAGAGTCAGTAAATGTTAAGTAATACAAAACGCTACAACTTGTAATGACAATCAATGCATAAGCTTTTACTAAAAAAAGATATCTTGAAAACCTTCAAAACATGATCCCAAATGGAAAAAAATGGATAAAGTTAGATATTCATCTGTTTGTATACATCTACAAAAAAAGAGGTATTTGATGAAATATTTTTTCATTTCATTCAATTTTCATTAATTTTTTTGCAAAAAGAAATCATCCTCTAAATGGTTAAATTTCATCTAATTGTACAAATTTACAAAAAACAGGGTATTTGGTAAAATATTCTTTCATTTCATAAAATTTTCATTATTTTTTTGCAAAAAAGAAGTCACCCGCTAAATGGTTAAATTTTATCTGTTTGTATATCTTTACAAAAAAACAGGGTATTTGGTAAAATATTCTTTTATTCTATTCAATTTTCATTAATTTTTTCAATAATTGCTTAAATATACATTATTCATCATTTTCTTACTGTTAGGTAAGCAACATATCATACAAAGTTAGTTTCTTGAGTGTGGGTTTTATCCCACATTTTCCTTTTGAATCTTTTTCAAAAATTTACCATTTTTTCAAAACAATCATTTATATATACAATTTCCATTATTTTTTTAAACAGAACAATCTCTATCTCTGAGAGGTTGGAGATATTGGGGTAGAAAACTTAGACATGATGATGAGAAGGCTATGGATTTACCCATTCAAGAACAAACCATTTTCGATGGCAATTTCAATTCTGAAAACTAAATCAATGTAATTTGTTTTTCAAAATGCAATCATCAGAAAACTTCCGACATGATGAGGAGGAGGTTATGGATTTACCCATTCAAGAACAAACCATTTTCGATGGCAACTTCAATTCTAAAAACGAATTAGAACTGAAGTATGTAGTATTACGTAATAATTTTTTTCTTAAAGAAAAAAAATTGTTTTTCAAAATGCAATCATCAGAAAACTTCTGTCATGTTGATGAAGAGGTTATGTATTTACTCATTCAAGAACAAACCATTTTCGATAGCAACTTCAATTCTAAAAACTAAATCAATGTAAGTTTTTATTCTTTTGTCCCATGAAATTGTTCAAAACGAATTTGAACTGAAGTATGTAGTATTACGTAATAATTTTTTTTAAAAGAAAAAAACACATCAAAATCGACAAATTACTCCTCTAGATAGTTCAAATTTACAATATTTGAGAATTAATCGCAATAGAAACATTAAGCCTACTTGATAATAAAGAATTTGAGTGTTAAATTTGACTAATTGATTCAATGATATTATACGGATCTTTTGAAATTCAACTTTTTAAAAAAACAATCATTAAAATATATAGTTTTCGATATTTTTTAAAAAAAATATATATATATAGAGATTTTCACTTTATATTCTTTTACTCCATTCAATTTTCAATAATTTTTTGAGTGAGGATTTTATCCTACACCTTCCTTTTAAATTTTTTATGTTTCAAAACAAGGTTTTATTATACGACTTTTTTAACTTTTTAAAAAATAATCATTGAAATATATAGTTTTCGATATTATTTTAAAAACGATATATATAGAGATTTTCACTTTATATTTACAAAACTTTGGTATTTGGGAAAATATTCTTTTGTACAGGATTTCGTGTCTGGGTGGTAGCCACCTGTACACTCTCCCAATGTGCTCTGTTCGACCCTAAGTCAGTGCTCAATAATGTGCTTATTATTGTTCACAGTGCATACATTGACTGGTGCAGTTTTGCGTGCGGCCGAATCTGGTGTGGAGTGAGTGCAATAATTATCTGGTAATTATTTGCTGTGTCCGAACCCTTACAAGGCCCGACAATAATTGTAAATTATTGTCTAGTTTATAGTTTGTTCCGAACTGTGCTCTGACATTAATTCCTCAGGAATTACTTGTCTAGTTTATAGTTTGTTTCGAACTGTGCTCTGACAATAATTATGCTGAAGTTTTGTAGCCGAATCTGGACTCAGTCGAGATCGACAATAACTTCCTGCAATTATTATTTGACTAGCTTGTTGGATTCCCCGAATCCGAATTTGATATGTCGAACTATTAGGGCACTAAGCGTTGCGTTGTAATCCTCACCTCAGGTGAGGGTATACACAGTGATAGGGCGAACCATTCTCACTTTCCACTTAGCTTCGTGCTTGCTAACAGTCGACCAGGTCAGCGCTTGTAGTTTTGTTGCTCCTAGTAGTGCTTGCTTCAAGAGAGAGAGATTCTTCTGAGAGTCAGGCTAACTCTGATATTTATTATGCTTACATCAATTTAAATACAGGGAAGGCGGGTACACATTACAAACCACGCCTGAGCAAAACTATTGGTACAAGCCACGCCTTGTCCTTACAGTCAGCACCCAATTGCAATAATTAAAAATCGTGGAAAAAGTATAACATGTAGTAAATGATTATTTGGTGTACAAGATAGAACGCACTGAAATAGACTCTGGTATCGTGGATACATACAAACAATAGAACTATACACAGACGTATACAATGCGTAGCGAGTAGATATTGAGATGTAACGTAGACAGTGAGCTATTGGCTTAAATCGTACACAAAAGAATACGGAGAATGAGATACAAGCTTAAACAAGAATTACGAGATAATGTCTCACGGAGTAATAATAAGTGAGAGAATGTCTTAGTGAGTATGAAATAATAATAATAATAAAATATGGAGAGTACTAGCGTCCCTCACACTTTTATTTCATTCAATTTTCAATAATTTTTTGAGTGAGAATTTTATCCTACACCATCCTTTTAACTTTTTTATGTTTCAAAACAGGGTTTGATTACATGGTTTTTTTTGATTTTTTTGAACTTTTTAAAAAATAATCATTGAAATATACAGTTTTCGATTTTTTTTTAAAAAATGTATATAGATTTTCACTTTATATTTACAAAATTTTGGTATTTAGGAAAATATTCTTTTATTCCATTCAATTTGTATTATTTTTTTGAGTGAGGATTTTATCCTACACCTTCCTTTTAAATTTTTTATGTTTCAAAACAGGGTTTTATTACATCGCTTTTTTTTTGATTTTTTTGTACTTTTAACTTTTTTAAAAACTGTCCAAAATCACCAAATTACCCCTCTATATGAATAAAATTTACAGGTAAGTAATTGTAATAGAAAATACCATATCTAGTTTTTAAATTCATAAAACTGTTTTATAGTAAATTTTGTGTAATACAAACTACTATAGCTTACGATATCAATGGTTACAGAGCACTTTTCTTGAACAATATCTTCTTTGATGTTCTTCTGATATATTATTAGCCTCAGAGAGAAATTCTTGTATTCCGTATTCTTTTTGATCCAATAATTGACTAAAATACAAAAGTTATTCAATATATAAATAAATTTTACCGAATTTGAATTTTACTCTTGGCTACATTAGTTAGTTTACATTATATATAACAGGAAAATAACTCACTGAGTTACATCATTCAGCTCATTATCTTTTAGGAAAAGTCCTTTATTCTGTTTTCTTTTTACGATATAATGGACTAAAATAAAAAGTGATGTATTAGTATAGCATGATTAAAATTAATGTAAAATAATTATAAACTTTTGTTATTTTTTCAACTTCTGTGTAAAAAAATACACTGAGTACCCAAAAAACTCCTTATTTTTAATCCGAAATACATATAATTTAAAAATGTTTTACAAAAAATGTTTATGAGTTGATCATTTATGTGAAAAATTAAACGTTTTTGTAAGATAATTATCACCTTTTGTTATTTTTTAAACTTTTATGTAAAAAAAATGCACTGATTACACAAAAAAGCCCTTTTTTTAATCCGAAATATATATAATTTAAAAATGTTTTACCAAAAAATGTTTATGAGTTGATCATTTATGTGAAAAATTAAGTATTTTTTGTAAAATAGTTATAATCTTTTGTTATTTTTCCAACTTTTATGTAAAAAAATACACTGATGACACAACAAACTCCTTTTTTAATTCGAAATATATATATATATATATATATATATATATATATATATATATATCAGGGCCGTAGCCACATTGAGGCAAGACGAGGCTCTTGCCTCGTCTGAAAGTTTAGGCAAAAATGGGAATTTCCAACTCAGAAAACGGATTTTCCCAAAAAATTCACCCTTTTAGCAGTACTTGGTATTTCCACAAGGATTACCGTTACTGCACGCACGTAGCATTAGTTCTAATACTGTTACTGTAATCACGTTGCTTATCATAAAAAACCCAATCAAACATTAGACTCTCAAACTACAACATACCATTTCCTGTGTGCTTATTACTACTGCAATAATCTTTTTGCCAAATATTTTTTTCAAGGTATATTTCAATTTTTCTGGATGATTACTGTTGTCTGCTGCATTTCATTTTTAGTTATGGTTAGCACTTACCACTGCAGAAAGTTCAGGGTACAGTGCAAAGGTTTTTTTTTTAAATAATGAGAACTAGTAAAAAATAATTAGTAATAATCAAGTGATTGATATTAATAAATAATTATTATTATATATATGGACTCAAGAAAATAAAAAGCTAGGTATTCATCTAATTCCTTTAATATAACTTTCTCTCTAGTTTTTATATTTTTTTATTTAGTTTTATTTGTCGATATTAACAACAGATAGTTATTTAGTTCAATATTTTCTTTTAGTTTTTTTAATCATTATTTTGTATACCTACTAATTATTATTTATTATTACCATTGAATATTATTTTATTAATAACAGTTAACAATAATAATTATTATTATTATTCTAATAATAATTATTATTGTTAGTGCTAATAATATTATTGTTATAATAATGATGATAATGTGGAGGAAATGCGCCAACGTCCCCACAGCAGGTCGACCACATTGACATTGTCACTTGCCGAACTGTACAATGCATTATTATTTATCTACTTGCCGAACTGTATATTCATTTAATATCTTATCTACTTGCCGAATTGTACATTCATTTACTATTTTATCTACTTGCACTTATTTCCACACATTTTATTACTTGCACAGATTTATTATTTGTATACATGTGCTTGGGCAGCCAGCCGTGGAGCCCAAGCCCACCCAGTTCTATGCTCACCCAGTTCTATTGGCTTTTAATTAACCGATCTCTTGTACAGGCGGGGCCTGCTTTTGTTTGCTAGCTGCCAATCTTTGTTATATAACTTTTGTGATATAAATATGCTTGTCATGTCCAAATAAATCAGAGTTAGCCTACACTCTCACTTGCTTGTTGATTCACATGCATAAGCGCACTTATGCTAAAGCACAGGTAGCTTAGTAGAAAAGACACAAGTAAGCTCTTGCACTGATTGCGCTGGCAGAGGAACTTACAAAGTTCAAACACTTGCACAATAAACTTGGACAGAGAGATTGCACTGAAACAAGTCGACTAGTAACTAGAATAATAGTCAGTAGAAAGTGGTCAGTCGATTCGACTCACACTGCACTTGACCTACGGGCAAGTGATACTAAAGCGATTATTCGAACGGCTAGTTCGACCTAACACACCTATTCCGCCGAATAGAAAATCAGTGGAAAGTGAGAGAGTTGTGACAACTCCTCACTGTGTATTGCTTACGGGCATACAACGCTGCAAATTCTATTCCTCTGGTTTAGGCTGCGGGCGAGTTGGAAGGCGTACACTGCACTGTTGTAACTCACTTACTACTGCGGGCCGCTGTACAGGTGACAGCTACCACTTCACCCTAAATTCCTGTACAATAATAAATAACACTAACACCATCTACTATCGTTTGTAGTTATATATATCTATATGTGTGAGGGACGCCAGTACTTGTCAAACATTTATTATTTACTACTCGTACTTGGCCTAAGCCTTTCACTCAGTATTATCTCACCGTCTACGCATTGGCTCGATATTAACTCACTGTCTACACATTATCTCAATATGTACTCGCTTATGCTTGTCTATGTTTTGTCCTAGTTCTATTGTTACCTGTCCTACAAGCGTCTATCTAGAACAGTTCTATGATGTGCCCAAATATTTATTATTATTACATTTTATACTTTTTCCACGGTTTTTATTATACAATTGCATTTTGGTGCTTACAAGGCGTAGCTTGTACCAGATTTTACCCAGGCGTGGCTTTACCAGATTTTACCCGCCTACTTTGTATAAATATCTATGTTTGAGCAATAAAGTTCAGAGTTGGCCTGGTTCTCAGAAGATTCTTTCTCTCAAGAAGCAAGCACAGCTAGAAGCAGCATAACTACAAGCGCTGACCTGGTCGACTATTGGCAAGCACGAGGCTTGGCGGAAAGTGAGAACGGTTCGCCCTATCACTGCGTATTCCCTCACCACGGTGAGAAGTACGACGCAAAGCACCTGGTGCCCGGATAGTTCGGCTCACAATAAATTCGGACTCCAGAGTTCGGGACAAGACAACGCACCAATAATTCCAGTGCAATTATTGTCGATCTCGACTGAGTCGAAGTTGACAAACAATAATTCCAGCACGATTATTGTCGGTGACAAAGTTCGCAACAAACTATAAACTAAACAATAATTACAGCACAATTATTGTCGAACATAGCCATGTTCGGATGCAGCCAATAATTATAATAAAATTATTGTAAACTGCCAGCAATCATTCCAACCCAGATTCGGCCGCACTCATAACTGCACAAACCAATGCATGCACTCTAACAATAATAACACATTATTGTACGCTGACTTAGGGTAGAGGCAGAACGCGTCGGGAAGGTGCACAGGTGGCTACCACCCAGACACAAATTCCTGTACATATGTATGACTTACTTATCATATAAAATAATATATTATTTAATGTGTAAAAATAATATAACATTAACATAAAACTACAAAAAAGTAATGATACTATTTATTGAATTGTTATTATAATGACTCTGAGATAAAGTTGTTATCCTATTTAATTCACTGAGCAGCTCCATTATATAAATCTATTACTGTAATTAATAATAATGTAAATAATAAAAATTTTTTATTCCTGCTATTATTATTTTTCACAGCTAACAATAATATTGATATTATATTATTATAAAACTTATGAAAAAAATGATGATTATCATCATTATAATAAATAATAATTATTTTACAGCAACACAAAACTTGATAAGCTACTCTGTTCATTCTTTTATACTTGAGTAGTGGTGGTAGGAGAATTGTTGCACTATTTCCATATACCTACATCTTACAATCATGTTAATTACTACTTTCCTTCTTTGCTTGAGTTATTTGACGTTTTCATTATTTATTATTTTCCTGCCATTTTGTTATTTTCATTAATAGTAGCAATAAATTTGTTACTACTGGTAACTAAAAGATTATTATAGTTCTTATTATTACTGCAACTACCACTGCCATCAACACAAAATTTAGGGAGAAACTTTATTTTTATGGGACACTTAGCAAATGCTAAGTAGTAAAATTACATACATCCTGGCACTCGCTATGGGGTACTGGCACCTGTGATAAATAGCTGTCAGCAAGGAAGAAAGAGATAATTATACAAGCCGACATTGCTCACAAATATACTTACTAACAAAAACTTATTGCTACTGGTATTGCCAGTCAAAGCGCATTCAACTTTGTCTAACATGACCATCATTGCAAGTTCTTTTTATTGGCGAGAAAGATGGAACCAATTAATTGCAACGGGTTCATGACTGCAGAATAGAACAATCGATCTTGAATTACCTATGTAATATGAGGTTCCACAGCTTTTTCCTCTCTCAGCCTAACTTCATTTATTGGTATGTAGTAAAACAACAACGCTAGAAAGTTGTCTTATCTGTGTGGGCATACAAATATCTCATATGTACATACATGCCATTCATATGAACTTGGCTCATAGATGTTTCAAATCAATCAAAATTTGTTCATAATATAACCTCTTGCAGATGCTTTGATTTTTTGTCTTTTTATTGTAAAACCTGTAAAATTGCTTTGGCGGCCGGGGCGCTGCCCCGGACCCCGCCGGGGGCCTTGGCGGCCCCCTGGACCCCCGGCCCTGTGTGAGTGATTGCCTCCTCTGATAATAAATCCTGGCTACGGCCCTGTATATATATATATATATATATATATATATATATATATATAT
Source organism: Cryptosula pallasiana (assembly GCA_945261195.1). NCBI lineage: Eukaryota > Metazoa > Bryozoa > Gymnolaemata > Cheilostomatida > Cryptosulidae > Cryptosula > Cryptosula pallasiana. The sequence goes on from CALYOO010000237.1 coordinate 21,408, forward strand.
ATATATATATATATAAATTAAAAATGTTTTACAAAAATGTTTACAAATTTATCATTTCAAGTGGTTTTTCATTGTAAGAATACACAAAATTTTCACAAATCAACTTTTTTAAATTATGGTAAAAATTAATAAAACTTACCTATAATGATATGAATCCCTTGAGTTATAGATTAGCTTCTCGAGAGTTTGTTCTCCACAGTGTTCTTTTTCAGCATCGTCGAAGTGGTTGAGAAAATCCTCAGATTTTGGATTATCAGTCAGTTCCGAGGCTTGGACAAAGGCTTGATGAGCTGCGAGTACACTGATGTTGTAGAAAATTGAATTGTCTGCGTTTCGACTCAGACCCTTGAACAGAATAACTCCAAATCTTTCCGATGTCACAGCAGAAGCTATTTGATGAGGAATGCGCATATCTCCGATCAGTAATTCTTCATCTACAACACTTCTGTATTGAACTAGAAGAGTCTCTTCATTTCCATTCCATCGCCTGTCAGATTTTGTTATCACTTAAGGGTTTTGGAAACATATGACACTATCTGTTGGGAAATCCTGATGATGAGCTACCTCGAAATAAGCATTGATTTGTCGCATACTTTTTTCTGGTAATACATCAAACGCATTCTTCCACCTCAGAGTAGTTCCTGTTTCTGTAGCAGCACGAAAAATTGCTTTTCCAGTCTTTTCAGCACCCATGTAGATCAAAACCAGTGGTCTTATTTGCGAAGCTTCATTAACAAGTAATCCTGCTGCTACTGGAATAGTGCTCTTCACTCTAACTATCTTTCCATCCTTTTTATAGTTGTAGATGATGGTGCAGTTTGTTTCATCATGGAACTCAACGGTTAACACCTGCATAACTGTAGGTATTGGTAAATCTTCAACTTTGACTATGTTTTCAATGTTTCTTCTGGAAGCTGGAGATAGAGTACTTAACAGAGAGGCGCTTTTGATGATGAGAGTTGCCAGAGTATTCAGACTGGCGCTTTGAAAGGGAATCGTAGTGCGTTGAAGAAGTACATTGTCATCAATCACCTTCTTATCTTGTGAAGGTTTTGGCTCTTTATTCTTCAGTTGTTTTGTATTGACTTGTGTCGACATTCTAAAAGATAAAGTAAAAATTCTTGTTATGATTTTTTTGATTTCTTTTTCAAACCAACTTGAAGATATATATATATATATGCATATATATTTACTCAATATCATACTGCTGTTAGTATCTAAATCGATAAAAAATTAAATTTATACTCAATAGTACATCAAGTTGACTTACCTCAAAACAGAAAGTCCTTCTAGCAGTTGTAGTAGATGATGTTGTAGTAGATTTTGCTCCTTCAGTTGCTAATGTTGAAGTTACTGCTTTCTGTGTAAAAACAGTGCTTCTTATATAGCTGAAATCATCCCATTTATCATAAGGTTAAATTAATGAAACATTGTTTTTACGGAAGAACACCAATGCTTTCGCGTGAATAAACAAATTGTTTTCACATGAATGGAAACCGTTGCTTTCGCGGGAATAAACATTTTATTTTCACGCAAATACAAAACAATGCTTTCGCGGGAATAAACATTTTATTTTCACGCGAGTGGAAACTGTTGCTTTCGCGGGAATGAATAATTTATTTTCACGCGAATACAAAGCAATGCTTTCGCGGGAATAAACATTTTATTTTCACACGAATGGAAACTGTTGCTTTCGCGGGAATAAATAATTTATTTTCACACGAATGGAAACCGTTGCTTTTGCGGGATTAAACATTTTATTTTCACGCGAATGGAAACTGTTGCTTTCGCGGGAATGAATAATTTATTTTCACGCGAATAGAAACCGTTGCTTTCGCGGGAATAAACATTTTATTTTCACGCGAATGGAAACTGTTGCTTTCGCGGGAATGAATAATTTATTTTCACGCGAATACAAAGCAATGCTTTTGCAGGAAAAAACATTTTATTTTCACGCGAATGGAAACTGTTGCTTTCGCCGGAATAAATAATTTATTTTCACGCGAATGGAAACCGTTGCTTTTGCGGGAATAAACATTTTATTTTCACACGAATGGAAACTGTTGCTTTCGCGGGAATGAATAATTTATTTTCACGCGAATACAAAGCAATGCTTTCGCGGGAATAAACATTTTATTTTTACACGAATGGAAACTGTGGCTTTCGCGGGAACAAATATTTTATTTTCACGCAAATGGAAACTGTTGCTTTCGCGGGAATGAATAATTTATTTTCACGCGGATGGAAATCGTTGCTTTCGTGGGAACACACATTTTATTTTCACGCAAATGGAAACTGTTGCTTTCGCGGGAATGAATAATTTATTTTCACACGAATACAAAGCAATGCTTTCGCGGGAATAAACATTTTATTTTCACACGAATGGAAACCGTTGCTTTCGCGGGAATAAACATTTTATTTTCACCCGAATGGAAACTGTTGCTTTCGCGGGAATGAATAATTTATTTTCACGTGGATGGAAACCGTTGCTTTTGCGGGAATAAACATTTTATTTTCACGCGAATGGAAACTGTTGCTTTCGCGGGAATGAATAATTTATTTTCACACGAATACAAACCAATGCTTTCGCGGGAATAAACATTTTATTTTCACGCGAATACAAACCGTTGCTTTCGCGGGAATAAATAATTTATTTTCACGCGAATGGAAACCGTTGCTTTCGCGGGAATAAAAATTTTATTTTCACTCGAATACTAACCAATGCTTTCGTGGGAATAAAAATGTTATTTTCACGTGAACAGAAACCAATGCTTTCGCGGGAATAAAACATTTATTTTCACACGTTTAGCTATATAAGAGACAACGGTTTCAGACAGAGAGCATCCAGTTCAGCAACACTGAGCAAAGGAGCAACATCTATCTACTACATCTTCCATTGCAACTACTAAGAGTTCTCTCTTCATAAAGGTAAGACTAAAAATAAAATTATTTCCGCTAGCTAACAAAACTATCTGAAGGCTTTATGACATATCTATCTTTAAATTGATTATAAAGAATTGAACTATATTTTTTGTTTTTCAGAATGAATACTCAAGGCGTGGGAAGCCAACCATTGTATCTAAAGTCAGAATCTCAGCCTGATGAAAAGGTAAGAATTAATTAAAAATACTATTTAACACCTGTTGAAAACCTTTAATTATTTTAGTTATCTAATTATCACTTGTATTTTAGAACAATACAACAACAACAAATCCAATCTACTTAAAGGACTTCCTTCCAGAAATGTATCATAACTATGTGATAAATAATGATGTTTTTGAAGAAAAAGCTGTAGAACGTTTGACATTTCAAGTTATAATATTCTGTATAACTCAACACGTGATGAGTATGGGGATGTGTTGTAAGAAACATGATATATCTACAGAACTTTTTGATGACATTATAAAAAAAAGGTTTCGAAACCATTTTGTCAATGGTGGAAGCCGTTAATATTAATGATTTTTTAAAAGAAATTGAAAGAAGTGCTTGGAATCAAATAGTTTTCAAAAAATTATATAACATGAAGTGGAACAAAAAACTTTTTATAAATTCAGAAAGCATATTTATAATTATGTCCAAATAGATAAAGGTCTATCCTCTTCTGTAGGTATTTTAGAACTAATGTTAGAAGCGTTTCATACATATTTATGAACAATTTTTAGTTGTTTTGTATTATTTTACAATATTTTGTTCAAACTATTATATTTTATTTCTGACCAATTGAGATGTTAAAAGCAGTATGATATTAAGTAAATACATATATATATTTGAATGCATCCTTTGTTGTCTGTCTCCACATCCCAATAGTTTAATAAGCACATTCTCAATCTATCATAACTCTATGGTCTTAACTGCTTTTGTCATAAATACACACACATATATATATATATATATATATATATATATATATATATATATATATATATATATATATAAGACACTCAAACTAATAAATACACTCTTAGCCACTCATGCAAATATTACCCTTTTATTTTTAGAATGTTATGGATGCTCTTTCTGAAGAGCTCCTTTGCACAGATCCATATCCAACAGAAAATAAAATGAAAAACGGCAAAACAACTCCTAAGAGAAGGAAAACTGCTCCAAAAAAGCGAATAGTAAGGAAACGAAAAAAAATAGTGAGAAAACAAACTACTTCCGTTGATAAGAAAACAATGGAGAGTGCAGCTATAGCTCATTTAACAGTTGAATGTCTCAACGAAAGGAGAGCTAGGGAATTAGAAAAGTCTAAAGGTTCTCAAGTGATTGACTCACGAAAAGTTCCGATTTGCAAAACATTTGAAGATCTTCCTATCCCACGGAAAATTTAAGACGGAATACGATCTTTCATTTTGCTCTGTATACAGTCTCTGTCAAATTTATTGGAGACAATATTGTGATCAAGCAAAGCACAACAAAGCGATATTCGAAATTGATGATGATGAAGAACTTGAAGATTTTCTACGTGGAGATTTTGATGATTTTGAGACTGGATATGATGCTGAAAAAAAGGATGAGATACACGATAAACCTCGGTGAGAGTTTTTGTTTTTATTTAATAAATTCTAATCATTGTAAATAATACTTCAACTCAATTTAGATGTAGTTGTAGTTATTTCTACCCCAAATAATTTTTTGTTTTAGCGATGGATAGTCTCTGATTCAAAAAAACAAGTTGGACAATGTGACTTGGTGAGCCATTTCTATATAATGTAAACTATCCAATGTAACTAAAGCTATAATTCAAATTCATGTAATTATTTTAAATTTTTGTTTAATCATTCTATACTAATACATAACTTTTTTATTTTAGTTCATTACGAATTCAAAAGCATATAAAACAGAAGTCTCCCTTCTTAAGATATAACATCACTACATCAAAGACAACATTGTAAAAAAAGACTATGTATTAATTGTTATTTTTTAGTATTTACTGACTCTAGCTATATTATATGGAGAGATTTTCCCTACTTATTACACAATAAATGTATATATTCACATATTGTTTCATTTTTAATCACTGTATTTATTCAATGTAGATATATCTCCTCTCTCTCCTCTCTCTCAAGATATCATATGAGTCGGAATTACAGAAAATTATCAAATCTTAAATGTCTTACATTCAAAATCTAGATACCCTATGAGTTATAATTATGTATACAATTATGTAAAAAATTATCATAACTTAAATGCCATACATTCAAAATCTTTATGTCATATAAGTGCAAATTGAGTAAAAAAATAATCAAAACTCAAATGCCACTTAAATGCCACTCAAATGCCACTCAAACACCCCTCAAATAAAATACAATATAAACTCGGCGAATCCATCTAACGTCGTAAACCATTGCCTCAACTGCAAGATCCAATCCACAAAAAAACCCTTGGTAGGGAGATCTGCTCATATATTACTACTTATAGTATTACCATGTCTGAAAAGTCCTACACGTAAATCATTTTGCACAAAAAAACAGATGCATAGCCAGTTGAGCAAAATTTTAAAATTAATTAAAAAATTTGGTGTTTGGATGACATAGATAGGTCAAACTTCCTAAGCATTTCATTTTTTTAAATTTGTGTTATCAGTTACCATATTCCTTTTAAAATTTTAAAACTATTGAAGTTTTATGTTCCTTCAACTATTATTACATTTTTTTGGCATTATTAAACAAGTAAAATTAATTCAATTTTCTTGAGAATTAATCAAAAATAATTACGAAATCTTAAGGATTTCTCAGGGCTTGAGGGCTGATAGATGTCTTTCCAGCACAAAAAAAAGATCATTTCATATGGACTGGCAAAAATCATTGCTGCTGTAGTCATTTTTTAAACCTAACAACCTCATTATTTTTGTAATTGTTTATTGGGATGGTTAGTCTAACTACAGAATATACCCGCAACTAATTACGGTTTGACAATTAACAGCGTGGGTGGAAGAAAACCATCTGGCAGGAGTTAGTAAAATAATTCACAAAAATATTTTAAACTTCAGAAAAACTTCTAAAACATTAAAGTAAATGATAAAAATATTGATGCTGTATTTCATTTTTGCATGGTAGTTCTGGTTCCAGCTTCAAATAGACATTCCACAAAACATTGTTATTTAAACATTTCGATGAATAAATGTTTCACATAACTGTAATTTGTAAACAAACGAGAAGAAACCTGGTCGTAGATCGAACAATGAGTGACGATGGCTAATGCATATCCAGCAACAACTTTGGATGTGTTGTATACTTTGATATTGAGAGGGTAAATTACTTATTGTAACCGTCTATAATTATGGGTGTGAAACTACATTTGGTTTGATGTAACTTTACCTAAATGATATTGGAAGCTCGCTTTTGCTTTGGCTAAATTGTTTATTTGAGTGATGATCTAGTCAAAAGTGTCAAATGCTGTTGCTAACTCCCCGCACCTCGTATGGTTAATCAAAGTTTCTGCTCACACATTTTTAGGCGGTAGGATGACAAAATCCACAAAATTTCTTAATTGACTTTAATTAACTCTCACATAGAATTGATTAAAATTTATTGTTCTATAGGCGTATTTGCGACCTGGATCAATGAACATTTTTTATTAGTCATATTTGGGATCCACATCAATTGGCAGTGAACGCATCGATCCAGGCGTTCAATTTTTATTATATAATAATAAGAAACAATATCCATTGGTCCGAATCAGATGTGAGGGCATAAAAGTTCCAACTTACATATGTAAGCAATTCATCAGCGACGGTTATCGTGTTGTTGATTCCTTACCGGTACTATTAGCATGATGCATCGGTAAGTAGCAGATAGTGGTAGCGAGTCAAAGAATAACAGCTTTACATTTGTCCGGTTGACAACGTTTATTTCAAAACAATTCATTCTCGATTAACTATAACATTTATCTTTATTGTTTTAGTAAAATAGCTCTGTTTCCATTATTTTGATCAATCTATTTCCAATATATCAATATTGTACATGGAAGTCATAATGATTGATAATAATAAACAACATATATAGTAATTAATAGTATATAACGATAAAATAATAATAAATGATGCCGAGAATGAACTGCTTTGAAACAAACGTCACCCACGTGGGTTTATATTAATTTTTATGTTATGGGTCGGTACTGTTTGCAACCTATGAGTATGCCCCGCAAATTAGTATTTTGTTGCTCGTGGAGACGATATTTTGCGATCCATTAAAAGTATTGCTACCGACCCATTTGCATCAAATAACCTTCGAAAAATATTATTTATTAAATTTATTGTACTGATCGATCCAGGTCGCGAATATACCTAATAACAACCAAAAAATTGTTAAGTAAAACTTAAATGCGCATAAAAACTTAGTTGTTTTAAAATTTTCGATGAACATGGTAATTAATAACACAAATTCTAAAAAGTAAATTCTCAGAAGTTCTTCAAGATTTCCCAGAAAATTTAATTCCGATAGATGTAATTCCAACACCAGTTTTTGTTATTTACTGAATTTAATAATAATAATAATAATTTCTGTTGTTCAGGTTGACAAACACTGAGATGATTTGCATTAACCGTCTTCTACAGAAACTCTATAATAACGAAAGGCCAACGGAGGCAGATCCTCACATTATAAAAGTCCTGCGGAACTATGGTAAGAGTAGTAATATATGAGCAGATCTCCCTACCAAGTGTGGTAAGCATTTACAGTTCTATCAACCATTTCTGGTGAAAAGATATTTGGTGTTGAAATGACATCCATTGGTTACGAAGACTTTTTGGAAATCCTACAAACTCTTGAGGATTTCCTTCTTCTACTTTGCGTTGTTACTTATCAGATTCATTCGAAAATTTTTGAACAATTAAAACTTTATGTTTATTTAACTATTAATTAATTGCCATTTCGGTGTTAGGGTGACATTTTGGTGTTTTGGTGTCCTGAAAATTTTTGGGAAATCTTGAAGAATTCCTGATGAATGCATTTTTTAGATTTTGTGTCATTACTTGCCAAATTCATTTAAAAAATTTTTAAACCATTAAATTTGTCAGAGTATTAATTAACACTTTTTATTATTATCAAACAATTAAATTTAACCAAGTTTACATCAGAGTTGGTTAAAAATGATTAGGAAAACTTAAAGTTTTTGTAGGACCTTAGGTCCACTAGATGTCATCATAGCACGCCATTTTTCGCTATGATTAAGTCATTAAATTCACTTAAATCTAAATTCGATCTGTTAATAGATGACTGAAAGATCTTAAATGTTTCTCAGAGATTTAGGACCAAGAGATATCATCCTAGCACTAAACCTCTAAGCTATCTGCTGTTGCCACCAAAACCGTATAACAGACAACTATTGTATTAATTATGTCGCTCTTCTTCAGAGAAAGAATTGACAGAAAACACTACATGGTCTGACAGACTGAATCAGCCTGACCCGATGGTAGAAAGTACCAGAAAGGAATTAGTCGAGTTCCTTGGAAATCTAGTCAGCATGGAACATAACAGGCTTGAAGCTATACATTCCATCTGGGGATACATTGGCCAGGTATTCTCCAAAGAGTACCCTAATTCAATATCCATGGTTTTCATTTTCTCACTAAATGAAAAAATATGTGCTAAAAATAATATATGATACATTTATAAATTAATAAGATCAGCTATTGTTTGAAAACTGGGGCAATGCGTCACAGTTCTTAGGAATAAAATACTTTAGATTTGTAAATGTTTTGAAGTATCAATTAGCAAAAACAAAACTAATAGCACAACCAAAATTTATTTTTACTAATGTAGCTGGGCTACTTGTTGATAAACTTTGTGAATTTAAATAATGTTACTAGTATGTAGCAAATTTCATAACATCAGTATTTCCCAAATAATACTAATCAACCTTAGAAGTCTCAAAGATTTTTACCATTTCAAACTTTCAAGTCCGCTGTTGGTCACCAGCAAATATCAGAGAGTTGTGCGTACTTTTGGATTGGTATACCTACTATATCTAAGAGGAGAAAAGATGGCTGTTTTTAAAGCAACTGCCAAAGATCGTTTATATAATTCATCTTTAAATTAACTATTTAAAATATTCTAAAATATTTTGTAAGTAATTTCTCGAAATTAATAGAACAACATACGTAAAAGCCTTAACCATATTTTAACCAATCGTGACTTTGCACCTGGACTAAGTGCAGTGCTACTTTGCTCATGTATCCCATCATTATTTTGGTGCTGGGATGACATCTGTTGATCTCGAAGCCGTCAGAACTGCTAAGGATTTCCTAATTATCTTACACGACTTTCACTCAAGTCTAATTCATTAATAACAAAAAATGGTAGTCACTAGTCAAATAAGCTAAGAATTTTAATTTTTTTCAAAATTGGAAACGAAAGTGGATAGTAAGATTGTAAGCGGTTTGGTCGCAACCTTTATCAAGCACTACTAGAGATAGTGCTGATGACGGCAGGATACTCTCTGCTGCCCACTACAACACTCTCTCGCAGTGTTACAATTAAGATCCATGTTGGATCTTACTGTAAAAGTGCTAGGTGGGAAATAACGGCCCTTCTACTATCAACCAAGGAGTACTATAAGCGGTACAAACTGAAATACTGTAGTGGATTTTCACTGTACAACACAATAAGGAAATCTGCCAGACTAACCAGGTTCAAGTTTGGAGTAAAATAAATGTAACTGCCTGTATTGTTATGGGTATATTCAAATGTCAAAAACATAATTGCACAATACAAGCACACAAGTGGTTATCCAAGCACAGGAAGTAACAGCAGTATTCATTTAATCAAGGATGCTCAGATACGTAAATAAGGCAGTTCAGAATGCAACAATATAATATTCTATGAATAAACAGGCTGAAAAGTAAGCAACAAGACAAGAATTTTGAATAAACGGGCGAATTAGCATCCAATTAACTAATAAAAATTGCTGCTGTTGATTACCTTTACTAACGCAAGTGAAGAGTAAGTTTTATCTTCTTCCTAAACCTGCTGGCAATCAAGGTTGGCACCCAGCCAACAGAGTAAGCAGACTAGCACCGTCAGTTAGTTGTTTAATCTTCTAACACATCGGTCAGTAGTAAACATTTATGAGCTAACAGCTGGCTGCCAATGCATGCAGTGAACACTAAATGTGTGTAACTCTCACTTCCAGGTGAAGGTCACACTGTGCAATTCCACTACAATAATACAAACGCTAAAAAGAACTCCTCGATGTTTCTATTGGACTTTCTAAGAATTTCAAAACCATTAGATGTCATCCCAACATCATCCTTTTTATTGTATGCTGTGCTATGTAATACTAGGATAAAATAAACGCCTAGGCAAGAAATAAGAATTTATATTTTCAAGTTATTACAACCATTGAACGAATTTTAAGAAAATAATTTTTTCTTTGGCATTTTGTGTAGAAAATAATTTATTAAACTTATATGAAATGAAACTGGTTTGACTCGAGTAATTTATTGTACAGGTAACTCTGATGACAAAAGAACTGGCTTCGCGTGCTTACGAGTGTTCAACAGAAACTTCAGTTTACCGCCTCATCAATTTTATTGTTGAATTCTTTGAATGCTACTCCAACATTAATCGCTGGATAGAATGCAATGGAGGCTGGGTAGGAAAATAGCTTCTTCAGAATTCTATTTCTTTAGTCTTTTTAACCGCATAAGTTAAAGAGAGATAAAACTAAATCATGTCTGATAGATGAAAATATTTTTTGCAGGAAGCAATTGATCCACCCAAACTGCAGCCTATGTCCGTTTCATCTAGAAATGCAGCTAATTTACTCCCTTTCAGCCCATGCTCTGCTTCCGCAGCACCAAATCCATCTTCACTAGACGATATTATATTTGATGAGGAAGCTTCTTCACTACCAGCTTACGTATCAAAGGACCAGTCTTCTTATGGACCTGAACAATCCCAGCAACAATTTTATCAATCTTCTCCTTCAACTTCTGCAGGGTATTCAGAAATTATTCCTTATGGAAATTCAAATGCGTATCATTCCCCGTATGGTGGAGCACAAGTGACTCCTTTTTCTCAAAGCAGGCAATTATCTAATGAACCTGTGCATTCACAAAGGTTATCGCAATCTCCACCCAAACAACAGCAGTCGTGTTATGGCCGTACACGCAGACGCGCAAATTAAATGTTGCATTTGGTGATCATTAAGCCTGCCAACAAAATAGACACAATCAATGTTCGGAGGGTTAATGATAGTGTAATGGCTACTTTAATGAGTTTCGATGCTTTATTTGACAATAAATTATGATGAAAGCTAAAATGTCTTCCTTTTGGATTTACCTTACCTCTTTTACGACATTCAAATTAACTAGCAAATGCCTGACAGTTTTTACTTTAAAATTTTTAAAATTTCAAAGCAAGTTATCTAATTTATCTACCTTTTTTGGAGCTACTTGGGCTAAAGGAAACTAGAAAGTTACATATTAACTTTAGTCTTAAACCGCTTGAGCAAAGGCTTTGGTTGTTTCTATTCAACACTAAGTTATAAGATAAATCTACAAAATAGTTGTTGGGTTTTATACGGCTAGAACTAATTATTTGGAATGGAGCCGCAATTGTTACCATATTGATCCAAGCAAGCTATACAAACAGAGTAGTTCAAGTTGTCGCTCGGCGCATATTAACCTTCAAGTCCTACCAACCATGGAGCCTTATTTTTTTTTCTATTTTTCTTAATTAAGTATTAATTATGAACAAAGCTCAAACACAGCTTAATACGATGTTAGGTTATCATGGTAACTAGGGCCAACTAAAAGTACACCTGGAACCAGGAGAACCTTATCCTTAGACTCCATGACAGAGATCTGCTCCTATATTATAGATAGTACAGGAATTTCCACAAGCGAAGCGAAATCGGTGAAAATCTCTCCGGACGTTATTTTGTAATATTTTTTTTGGCATTTTTTTCCAGGACTTGCTTTGAGAATATTTCAAATAGCTTGGGACTCAAGGCAACTAGACAAAAAAACGAAACTACATGGAATAGGTAATGCTAGTCCGCAAAAGTTTTACATTCATTTGATTCTAAGGCTAGGCTCTAGAGCTGGCAAATAATATTTGAAATCCTTCATGAAAACAATTATTTTCCGAGCACCATGATCAACTTCCCAGCACATTATTAGTTTATTGTTTTTGGAAAAATTCTAATCATGTCATTGCTGCATGTTATCATTAATTTGGGGTAACATTTATGGTTGAAAATTGGTGTTTCTAAAACTTACTGGTAATTATTTTTTGAAACTTTTTCCGCTATTTGGGCGGAAACGCTAGATTGTTGCCAAGAATTCAACACGCAGTACAGGGTGTTTGGCATATCTGAGTGATTCTATTTCAGGTGATCTTTGATCCGATGACTACGGTGCAATCTGCTATCCCGTTTTTACTTACGCAAAGATTTGTGAAAAATACACGATCACCTTAGTCATTGAAATAAATCAAATTAATACATTGTATTTGTTTTTATAACATAATTTATATTTTTATCAAATGACAGACATAAAACAGAACTAACAATACACGTTTGAAAAATATTAATCAGTGAGAGCAATCTATTTAACTACAATAATAATATTATTATAAGTTGTTATTTGCTTTATTATTTATCATATAGTTACCATAGAAAAAAACATACACATAATACTATTATAGAAAAAAATTATTTTCGTCTGTGGCTGTGCTCTTCTTCTTCTTATGGTGACGGTCTCTATGTTTTTGGCCTGTAAAATATGGAAGTATAATAATATTATTATGTGACAGATTTTTTTAATTATCATTATTATTACTTAACAGCAACTACAAAGCAAGGCTCGCACGCATTCTTATACAGCGTCACACTCGACTGATCCGCCTGCTAAAAATTACCTGGAATTATAAAATAATTGGTGCTGTAAGGTCTTTTTAAAATTGATTTTTATGTGGTTTAAAATAATGCTACATGGAAGATTTTGGTAGCATTCGGGTGGCAAGACATCATACTATACTCTGAAGCTATTTTTAGAAGCTTAAAAAGAAAAAAACCAATTTTTTGTGCTAGCTATATATTACTTATAGTATCAGGTGCACTCGTGTTGAGCAACGCAACAACTTCACATTTACAATATTTCTATATTGATTTCATTGTAATGGATTTTACATAGTGTGGCCACTGCATTGGTTAGCTGCAGGCATCGCTTGCTAAACTGGTAGCGATTTGTAGCTAGAATGTTGTTGACCACAGCAGGGGAGTCACTGGAATGCGCTAGCTGAGCAATTCTGAGCTTGTTTGGTTGATAGCGCTGCTGGTTGCGGCGGAAGAAGATGCTAAAAGCCAAGACAAGGAAGTTATCGCCTTTACTAGATGATTACCCTGCACATTTATGGCTGGTTAGTATATTTCTTATTGCTTTGTTTAGCGTCTGCTTACTGTCATGTTTTTTATGCTTACTCATGTATGTATGACCTGATATGTTTTGTAGCCAATCAGGAGCTTATTATTTCAATCGCTTTATTTGCATATTCCACTACATAAATATAGACACATTTTCGCCCAGCGGTCAGAGTTGCTTGTGAGCTTGGACCGAGAGATTCTAGACAAGCTTCTGTATCTTGAGCTTAATAAAGTATTGATAATCTGAAACTCTGTGTGTTTAGTTTGGCAGGTTGCCTGATACTGTTAGTTTGTCTGTAGTGGATTTTCGGGGCATAAAATCACCAGTTGAAGTTGGTAGCAATTCGACGGGTATGCTGCCACCAGTTTTCTTTATCCTCGAGACAACAACAGGTCAGTATTACACCGAAAGAGATGTAGAGGAGTATGTCCAACTCCACAACTGGTGAAGAGCCCTCGGGTCAGACGCATAACTCAGTGCCTTTGAGTAAACATGCCTTTATTCCATCAGAATAAGAGTAAGTAAAAGCCCAATACAAACTGAGTTGTTATATCAAAAGTTCTGCCTTTTTCTAGGCAGTTTACAGGAAGTAACATGAAGTAATATGAGTAAGCAAGCAATAGTATAAGAGTAATATAGAATGCACAAATGATCAGGCAGATATAAATAGCAAGCGAATCAAGTATGCAATATAGGGCTAAAGAGGTATGGCGCCCAGAAGTAGCAGGCAGAGTTACAAGTCACTGGGCCAATCATCATCTTTTCTACTTCCTGCTGTTAGTCTTTGATCGTTTCAGCTTCTGTTCCTGGTCTTTCCAGGGTTACGGGTGATTATCTCCTGGATAAAGTCTTTAGCTTCTCTTAGACTATTTTCCATCTCTCAGTCTATGCCGACTCACTTCCTGCTGGACGTGCATGGTGCATGCAGGGTCAGTACTGACTCATACAGGGTCGGTACTGACTCATACACGGTCGGTACTGACTCATACACACTGTAGGTGCTGACTCATACAGGGTCGGTACTGACTCATACGCAGGGTCGGTCAATTCGATATTGATTTTCCAGTTAATCTGGCCATCCAATGGCTATAGTAAGGATGCCAGAATGTTGGTATATACTACGTGTGCAGATGTTAGCGTCATGAAAATCCACTACACCTGCACACTGCAGAATCCGAAGCTATCTTTACTACAGATAGCATTGGAGAGAGCCATCACTACTTTCATACGTAGTGCTGACTAGCAAGCATTGCTGTGCATCTGCTGACCAAGTATACTTCTCTAGTAGCTGTTTGGTAAAGGATTGACTAAATATTTTACATTATTTATGTCTTTTTGGTGTATCAAATTTCATTGAAAGTAGATTCTTGCATGAAACTCAGGTTTTTGAACAGTGGCATCATTCCAAATCTGTTTGTGATAACCATCAAATTTTGGTGGAGTTCATGCCATTCAACTTTGAAAGAAAAAAGTATTGCAAGAAACAAATTACTAATATAAAGTTTATCTGAAAATGGAGTGTTGCTCAAACAATCTAGTTATTTCACTTTGTTGATTTTTTCAACCATTCTAACAATTTTTATCAATTATTGAGATCAGGAAACTTTCACAGTAGTGTGTGCTTGTTACTTACGTAGTAACCGAGTTGAAATAATTAAAAAAAATATACCAGTTTGTCAAGTGGCTTTAACAGGAAAAAAACATTTTGTTATTATAAATCTGTATTCTGAGCAAGATTTAGGCTAAGTTTGAGGCTTACAATATCATAACTTTTTTCTTCCGAAGCTGTTTTAAAATGTATTGATATAAGGGTTTAAGTGCAAAGTGCAGCTCTAAATTCAAAAAATGTTTGCCAATAAAGAACCTGCAAGATACTTGTTTTAAATTTGATCCGATAAAATGTTGTTTTTGAGTATTTTTCTCATTTGCTTTTTTAGCAGCTCACGATTTTCACATTTATTTTCGATTTTATTATTTTGTAATAGTGGCTTAAGAACTTTGTGGTTATTAGAGTAATTTTTGTAACTGCCAGCTTTGGTTTAAGAATACTTTCAAAACATACTTTTTAAAATTTTCTTTTCGAAACTTACAACTAAGGTTTTGTTCAAATAATGAATGATAAGATTAAATTATAGTTAAAAGTATGTGTGAAATTTATTTTCTGTCAAACATTGCAATTTTGTCATATTTTGAAGAAACTTTTCTTCCATCAATTTTTTATCTGAATGCTGACAGGCTGCGGAGTGGCCAGAAAATTGTAGAAATGGCAGGAGTTCCAATTCCAATTAAAACATCAGATGTTCTCATTGAACTGATTTTACGAAGGTAATAGCAGCCCATGGTATGAAGCTTGAGATTAAATGGTCACTGAGTAAACTATAGTGAAATTTGACAGAAAGAAATATGTAGTTTGGTTGGCATTAGGTTGGCATCTATCAATCTCAAAAATTTTGGAAATCGTAAAAAAGCTTGAAAGTTTCCTTTATATGGTTTATTAGTTATAATAATTATTTTAAACAACTAAATAACCTTCAGGTGTGCGGATCCTTAGCTACGTAAGGCCTGAGAGCACATCAGGAGATTGGACCACAACACACAAATGATGCTTACCCATTAAATTTGCTCACTTGCCATTACACACCTATACCATTTATTCTTATATATTCTCTAATTAATCAGCATGTCTGGCCTGCGTTGGGATTTTTCATTGTCACTTCCTGTAGCCTTGATTGGTCACCTTATTATATAGGTCAGTTGCTTCCTGTTGTTTTGCCTATAAAAACTGAACTTTGTCATTAATCTTTGCGTAGCATTACATCTGTCTCCAGGCAAGCAGTCTACGTTTTTGTCTGTAACTATTACATCTTACCCTTTTCTCCCCTAGTGGAAGACTATCATAGAGTTGTCTAGCACTCAAATAAATGTTGTATTACCGAATAACACGGGCTAGTGTGTTTGAACCATGAGCTCTGTCTACTTGGTAAACGTTGTGAACAGGTGGCACTGAATGAAGCAATAGTGTCCTTTTTCTTGAGAACGGACCCTTGAGGTTATTTATATTCTGTGGCAACCAAGGCCAGAATCTGCCACAACATTGAAATGAGCAAAGACAACAATCGAGGCATAGTTGGAATGATCATAGACAGGAATGAATAGTGTCATTGCTGGAATGAGTGCTGACTGTGCTAATGAGAGAAAACTTTGACATTAATTCCTGGAATATGACAATTTACCACTTTTTCCAAAGTAGGCAATTTCTAGAATGAAAGTTAAAGTGATACTTTAAATACTTCCGAGAGTAAATGTAAACACTTTCGGGAAAAACTTCAACCACTTTTTTTTGTTTAGCCATTGTCGACATTGATTTCAACATCCATTCTAGGAGGTGTTTATGTTCGCTTCAGCTACATTGGTGTTCATTTCTGTTTACGTTCATTCTTGTCTATGTTCATTCCAATCTCACTAAATAGATGCGAGTTCACTGCCTACCAGTTCCCAATATGCCTTTTGGTACTTGAGAGTTGGAGTAGTTTTACTAGCAGTTAGTCTACTAACAAAACAAGTACTAGCAAAAAACTCATGACCAAATGGTT
Source organism: Cryptosula pallasiana (assembly GCA_945261195.1). Lineage (NCBI taxonomy): Eukaryota > Metazoa > Bryozoa > Gymnolaemata > Cheilostomatida > Cryptosulidae > Cryptosula > Cryptosula pallasiana. The sequence goes on from CALYOO010000237.1 coordinate 38,373, forward strand.
GTCATTAGACCTGGCTTGTAAAATGGCTGCAAATAAAATTGGCTTTAATATTCTTTGTTCTAGTAATCACGTTGGTAGCAACCATTTGTAGAAAGAACCATTTCACTAGTTGAAAGTTTTTTGGTAGGCACTGTAGTGTAACTCACCAATATGCTTAAGTATCTCTGTCGTTAGTCCTTCAGCTTTCTAACGTCCTCCCTCTGCTCTTATTTCCGCCAAGTCTGCTGTACCTTCTCGCGTGCTCCCCAATGTCCTCCTGCGCATGTCCTCTGGCCTCAACCTTCACTTCCGGCAACCTTGGCTGTGGGATACGCCACAGGCACCAAAAGTCTTTCTATCAGTCAAGTAACATATGTTTTACTCTATGAACATGTTGTCTATGAGTTCAGTTTTCTTTCTTCTCATTTTTTTTGCAAAATGAAATATGATGCTCAACGCTATTTTGCTGACAGTGGATCCTGGTTTCGGTGGAGATCGCATTGAGCACAATCCGAGAGGGAGCTCCTCGTTTGGCATTAAGTGTGAATGAAATGTGTCTGGAGGCACTCTCCGAGGGGTTCATATCGGAATTTATTCGTGATTCTGGAGGCTGAGTGAGTACTATTGAAATATAAAATAAAACGTGTTACCCGTTATCCTGTAAAAAACGTTGTTGTTTGTATCATAAGTTTGTAGCGCTTACATATCTGATATAAACGGACCTGAACGTAGCTCTTGCAGACAGTTTTACACAGGTCTGTCATTTTAAAATATTTACAAGTTGAATTTTTGATTGGTAATTTAAACTTTTGGGTTTCTGAGAAAAAAAGACAGTTTTTCGGGAAAACAAAATAGTTTTCTTCACGTTTATTTTAAAATTTGAAATCGTTCAGATATGCTTCACTTCTATAAAAACGTGCTCAACTTGGTTTATGGAAATGAGAAAAGTTATGTATAGTTGTAATGATGTATACTATGATTGTCTCAGTACCAGTCTCAGTGCAAGGCCAACATTAAAGTTGCAGCTTCAATAAACCTAGCTAAAACATCAACATTTCCTATTCCTGAATACATCATAAACAAATTGTTCTCTCAGTGAACATTCAAAGAAATATGAGTCACCTCACAACTCTTCATTAGAAAGAGTATTCACCATTTGTTCGGGATTCAAGGTTTTTCTGTAAAACATTCAATAAAAAGTGCAAATGAAAAAGTATTTTTGCCTGAAAGAGAGGGTTTATCAGATTGTGCGCAATAACAAATATGTCTCTCGACTGATAATTATTAGAGTTGTGTGCTCTTTTAGATGCCGCTATAGTTGTGTGCGCTTCCAAGTTTCAAAAATGCATTACTGCATGCGGTGGCTTGCCCAGAGTTTTAATTATTTTATATCTCAGGCTATTAGAGAGCTTTGAGGTCAAATAGATTTTGCTAGAAATAATTACATGAACGTTCTCACATTATGTTTAAGACTTTTTCCCTTCCTCCAAGCTTGCCCATGGCTGTGACTAGATAGAGCCATAAATAGTGCTTCACAATGACAGCTATCACTTCATTACGTATGATACAGTACTGTAACTATTATTTGAAAAGTATTCCACCTGTGGGTAGTGCGTACTAGACTTCACCAATTTTTATAGTCTACTACTGAATAGTGTAGTAGTTTTGCACTTTCCACTACGACACAACGGTATTACTCCGAACCTGTTTACTACAATTCGGAGTCCACTCCAAATGAATGTTATCATACTTCACGGGGTCCACGACCCAGACACAGAATAACAGAGTTTTCATTTAATAAATATTTATTCCAGAATTTTTATAGCAATATATAAGGGGTACTTAGCAAGATCCACTGGACTTCTGCCCTTCCAATGAAACACTTTCTCCTTTTATAGGAGAGGGCAGCAACTTTCACCCCCTTATTAGGGGTGAGCCAATAGAATACACGTAAAATTATATGTACAAATCACAAGGCAAGACACAACATACAATAACAACATGAACCAATCAGAGTCGCGAGCACATGCTAAGTTGGCTAGGCGTTCAGGCAACTGTCTCTCCTTATAAGGTAACTTCCTGTACCATTTGTCACTCCTTATTAGGCAGGCCTGTTGTGGCATCCATCACTCCTTATTAGGTAGGCTTTCTTCCTATACTGAGCTCCACTGGTGTGGGTGGAGGGGGTACAACTTCTCCTCATTATACTTCAGGACCACTCAACCATGACTCATAGCCAAAGGCTTATGATCATTTACTGCGGAGTAAGAGAGTGGGGTTCGCAGGGCTGGGGAAAAAAGGGGGATAATATTCTGCTAAAATCTCCCACAATAGACATAAATTTAGAGTTACCTTTTCTTTTTTTCTCATTTGCTCTACTAGGAAATTATTACGCTCAACTCTAGCTTAATAAAGACGTATTTGTCATCCCTCTCATTTAAGGAGAGACCGGCCAACCTAAGATCAACACCCAGGAGATCATCTTTCCCATTAAAAGAACACATCATTATTTCTTTTTTATTATTTTCTGATTGGTGTAATTAGTTGATATGACTGAAATGGTTGTTTGTGTAGTTGTGGGTTTTAGGGTAGTATATGGATGTGTGTATGATTGATTGTGCAATGCAAATCAAGGTGAAAGTGGGGGTTTCTAGATGTTATTGTATTTCATCAACAGAACAGATTTGACAGCAAATGCAACAACCAATCAACTCAGACGAAGGCCAGACAGCAACCAGATGACAGGAGGAAAGCCGATGACCAACGGAGAATATATCTACAACAACAATTATACAACTATAACAGAATGATAATTATCATTGTAATTAATAACACCAACTACTACTGTCTCATCATATCATTAGTTAAATTGCTTGGCATGCAAGAGAACAAGTTAGCTGTCGTAGTTACGTTGCTGCTAGAATAATTGTACACTGTATATTAACAGAAGATAATAGTCTACCTAAGCAATTTCTATTGTTGTCAAGATACTAATTATTATATGTATTACTATTATTATTATTATTACATAATATTATTGTTATTATTATTCTACATATTAAACTACACATATATAATTATATTATCTACATGATTAATTAGTTACTAGGGATTACATATTGAGAAAGGAAAGACAAGTAATGATTAAACAAGTAAGTACCTTTTTAATAGAAAAGGAAAGCTTCAGTGCTCTCTCCTTCTCGGATGTAGGAATGATTATACACGTCTGTATGTCGCTCCTCAGGTAAATGGATAGATAGAGATTCTGGGCCTCTCTGGCAGGCCACAACCTACGTGGAGCACCTACTTCTGTGATGCAGGCAATATGTGTAGATCTTGACTCAACAGCGTCTGTAGCATAAAAGGAAGATCTTAAAACATGTGTTGTATATGTATGTACAACTTGCTAGAGCAACATAATATTCATTGGGTAATAGCTAGCAATCCAGCAAGGCTACAATTCTATTGGCTATCAATCTCCAGCCATAGCAATGACAACTTAGTGCGCGCTTCTAACCATCACTACTACAGAAGAATAGAGTTAACTATAGAATAGCCTAAGCATGGAAACACTCAAGATGTTAGCATAATTGGGAGGACAACTCCAATGAAATAAATTGCTATGAGTAATTAGAAAGCATCAAAACCGGATATATCAATTCTCCCGTATTAAAAGAATTCACAGTCCTCTGTGATGAACTCAATAAGAGACGAGTGAAGAGTTATCCCTAAACAGTTAGGATGCGTGAGCGCTGAGACATAATAAAAGTTAACCTACCGTGCAGTGGTAAAAATATTTATACCACCTATGTTGTATGTGAAACAGGAGAAAGGGGAAGATGGGTAGAAGTCTCCAATCTTCTTGTACTATAATATAACCTAACTAAACCTACTAAAAGAAAGAAAAACATAATGGATTAAACTGTACAATAACATTGCTAATGTATCAACTAGCATAAGATGATTATAACGCCAATGCATTTCGGGTAAATAAGTGTATGCTAATGATTAGCTAGCTAGCAGGTCAGTGACAATTTAACATGATTGCCTAAACAAGTTTGGTTAACGATGTAGCATTAGGAAATTTAATGAGTGCGGGAGACGAAATTCTCAAGTGGCATGTGGTAATGTAATCAAGTAGCGGTATTGTACTCGGCAGAAAAACAAAATTGCAATCAAGGATGTAGGAATAAATTTGAGTGACACCAGACAATGTCAAATCGAGTGACACTAGCCAATGTCAAACAGCATATAGATAGACATGCGGTTTGAGTATAGAAAAGCAATACGCATATACAGGGTGATACAGGCAGTAACAATAAATGGTTAACCTGCTGATTAAATATGATAGCATAGGAGTGTAAGCATATAAGTAATCTAAAATCTAATTTTTGTTTGGTTTTATCTTTACAGTAAAGCTATATGTATATGTATGTAGGCTAATGATGTAGGAAAGCATGAGAAAAAAAATTATAATGGTAATATGCTATAAATTGCAGACATCTCCGAGACTTGAAATTGACTGTCCTCAGTCAATGGAAATAGAGGACAAACAACCACTCAAATGGAAGCAGATGCTCAGGGAATAATGTACTAATTCAAACACAGACAGAAAGAAGCAGTAGACACAAAACAAAATTAATATGTACAACAGAAAGAACAAACTAACTAATACCTATATACAAATGGAGGGGCATGCTTCTGCTTGCTAAGCAGAGCACACCTGTCGTCTACTCGAGAGTAAGGGTGATTGCCACTGGTATTTGATCTATGGGAAGAACAATTTGGACGTGCTTTATTTCTACGAGTAGGATTAGATATGTGATAGCGGTCATGGAAATGGTGCTGGGAAGACCGCGTAGTTGTCGGGGACTGAGTGAACTTTGTAACAGTCGCTGTGTCAGTATGTAGTTGTGTACCCATGGGAATGATCGACTTGTTAAATTTGAATGTACAGTCTTTGAAACTGTAAGTCACTTCACCTAACTTTCCCAGAAAATCTGTACCTAGTATCACTTCCTGTGACATGTCTGCTACGACAAATAGACGTTGAACATGACGTTCTTTACCAATTCGAATGCGAGCAGTAGTCTGTCCTATGATATTCAAGGAGTCTTTGGTGACACTAGAGGCACGTAATCTACAGGAATCAAGCTCTAATCCCAACTCTTCAGCAATATCACTGCGAATAAGTGTTATAGAAGCACCTGCATCTGCTAGAGAGATACAGTTTCTTCCAGCCACATTCACAACGATATTTGCATCACAACTGGGTCTTTTAGCATTAACTCCATTAGCAATAGATGGTTTTATGACAGGTGATTGAAAAGGATTGAGTTCTTTTACAAACTTTTTGTGGGAAGTAGTAGGAGCAGGACAATGCTTTTTAGTACTAACAGAACTACACTTTTTATTGATGGGGACTGTACGAGTGTGGTGTGTATTAACAGTGCCAACTAAATTTACTGCACTATCACTGTCTGAAAAATCAACGGCGGGTTCACTAAGCATTTCATATTGTTCAGGTTCAAATTCTTGTTCGACCATGTGAACTTTATTGGGACATCTATCAGCCCAGTGGTAAAGATCACCACATATGTAACATGAGCCTTTTCGTTTCTTACTAGGTGAACGGTTTGGGCTATGTGAGTAATAGTTTTGAACTGGGTAACTTGGTTTAGGAGACTGATAATGAATAGAAGGGTGCATTTGATGATTTGAGGACGAATGGGGATACATGGAATTAGTCAAGGGAGGAGAATGATTGTTACTGGGTCCTCTATATCTATACTCGGTGGAATGAGGATCGACAAACTGTTGTGAAGCGTGAGCATGGTGGACTGTCTGACTCTCTACAAGTGCTCTCAAATCGCTGATCTGCTGCCTGAGTGGCTCCAGCATTAGTTCAACAGAGTCATTGGTGTTGACTTGAGCGACTCGAGATACTTGATGAGTTTGCAGCTCACTGAATTCAAGTTTTTCTGCTTCAGTAACAGCTTCAGATAGAGTGAGTTTGCGTTTAGTGGCGAGGACTTTTCTAATCGGCTCTCTAAGACCTCGGATAAAAATATCGGCTAAGAAACAGTCACGATACTTCAATGGAATGTCTGCGTATGCAGCAGCGCCAAGATCAGAAATTTCAGTATAATACTCTCCAACCGACTTTTTCCCTTGGGTCAGAGTGTGTAGACCACGACCTTGAAGATTAGAATGGATGGTAAAGATCCTATTCAACTCGTAACGGAGTTGATCATAGTTCATCAAACAACTAGGATTTTCTCTGGAAAGGACGCGATACTTAGTAAATGCAGATCCTTTAAGCATTTTTGGTAATGTAAGGGCTAATTGTTCATTAGAGAACATGTAGGGACGCATGTCAATTTCCCATCGCTCGATAAAATTTTCCCAACTATCACCAGGGCGATTGTAAAATGATTCCATGCACGAAAAATCAGGTATAATGGTGGGTTTGGGAATGAAAGGAGCTGGACTAAAACTTGGGAATTGAGGGGTAAATGGTCGAGGGACAGTAACAGGAGGAAATCTGGGAGTCATTGATGAAAGGGTGGATACTGGAACAGTGGACGAGGCTGTAGACAAATGAGTGCCGGACGAGGTAGGAAGGAGATTAGTTGCCTTCTCGGCAGCTGTCATGTGACTAACTGGTGCCTGGGTAAAAGGATTGTATGAAACACTTCGTGGGTGAAGTGGACGTTCGGTGTCCAGTACTGTCGCTTTCAAATTAGGTGGCAATGATTTCCAAAACTGTAGGATCTCTTTTTCATTTTTATACTGTTTTAGTAAAGCAGCTTCTGAGAAAGCATCTCTACTTTTGCTAGACATGATAATAAAAATTAGGAAATTGATTAATAAAGCATAGTAAGCATGGGCAAATTAGAACATCAGTGTCAAATGTCAAACAAATCAAATGACTGGTCAAGATGTGGTAGAGAATGAATTTGCAGGCTGAGATATTAATGTATGAACATAGAAAGAGAATTATAACTGCAAGAATGTTGCGTTAGTGAGGGTAACACAGCTCACCAAATGCAAAATGCTATAGAGAGGGTAACAAAGCTCTCAAAATCAGCTGGATTGTGGAGGATAACACAGCTCCAGAAATGATAATTGAAAATTAATTCAGAAATAGTAATGGGGTAAGAGAAAATGCTATAGAGAGGGTAACAAAGCTCTCAAAATCAGCTGGATTGTGGAGGATAACACAGCTCCACAAAGGATAATTGAAAATTAATTCAGAAATAGTAATGGGGTAGGTAAGAGCTCCCCGAATAACAATAGTGAGTCCTCGAACGTAAACACAGCACTAAGATTAGTGAATAATAAACAGCTTGATTGAAATAACCACTAGAGCATGCAAACAGATGAATACACGTCTAAGAATAAGCAAATCGAGTCACAAAATGTCAAAAATCACAAGGTGGCCAACCAAATAATTAAATGACAATGCAACACTAGCTAACAGAGAGCATTGAGTGAAAACTCACCACAACAAACAATCAGAATGAATGAATGTGAAATAGTAGACAACTAATTAGAATGTAGAAAGATGAGTAGTTGCGACCAGCGCAAGGAGTAGAAACTTAAAATTCAAGTAGCAAGCAAGGAACTACAACAACCAACAGAAGTACCACTTTGAAGAACGCGAGCACCTCCACCAAAATGATATGACTGAAATGGTTGTTTGTGTAGTTGTGGGTTTTAGGGTAGTATATGGATGTGTGTATGATTGATTGTGCAATGCAAATCAAGGTGAAAGTGGGGGTTTCTAGATGTTATTATATTTCATCAACAGAACAGATTTGACAGCAAATGCAACAACCAATCAACTCAGACGAAGGCCAGACAGCAACCAGATGACAGGAGGAAAGCCGATGACCAACGGAGAATATATCTACAACAACAATTATACAACTATAACAGAATGATAATTATCATTGTAATTAATAACACCAACTACTACTGTCTCATCATATCATTAGTTAAATTGCTTGGCATGCAAGAGAACAAGTTAGCTGTCGTAGTTACGTTGCTGCTAGAATAATTGTACACTGTATATTAACAGAAGATAATAGTCTACCTAAGCAATTTCTATTGTTGTCAAGATACTAATTATTATATGTATTACTATTATTATTATTATTACATAATATTATTGTTATTATTATTCTACATATTAAACTACACATATATAATTATATTATCTACATGATTAATTAGTTACTAGGGATTACATATTGAGAAAGGAAAGACAAGTAATGATTAAACAAGTAAGTACCTTTTTAATAGAAAAGGAAAGCTTCAGTGCTCTCTCCTTCTCGGATGTAGGAATGATTATACACGTCTGTATGTCGCTCCTCAGGTAAATGGATAGATAGAGATTCTGGGCCTCTCTGGCAGGCCACAACCTACGTGGAGCACCTACTTCTGTGATGCAGGCAATATGTGTAGATCTTGACTCAACAGCGTCTGTAGCATAAAAGGAAGATCTTAAAACATGTGTTGTATATGTATGTACAACTTGCTAGAGCAACATAATATTCATTGGGTAATAGCTAGCAATCCAGCAAGGCTACAATTCTATTGGCTATCAATCTCCAGCCATAGCAATGACAACTTAGTGCGCGCTTCTAACCATCACTACTACAGAAGAATAGAGTTAACTATAGAATAGCCTAAGCATGGAAACACTCAAGATGTTAGCATAATTGGGAGGACAACTCCAATGAAATAAATTGCTATGAGTAATTAGAAAGCATCAAAACCGGATATATCATAGTTAAGCTCAAAATGTGAAAAAAACTAAAATAATGAGTAAATTGCAGCTTCGAAAAAATTACACACAACAGTTTTAACAAAGCAAAATTTTTGGTAGTAATAATTATTATTAGATTGCTACCATAAATCTTAAACTGTTATGTCTATATTTTCATGGTAGAGTGAGTTACCTGGAGCAGTAGAGCAAGACGATTGTTATGAACCGGAAAGATAACGAATGATGCTGCTGCTGGAACTGGTGGAAATAAAACACGAGTTAAATATTTGGCCACTCGTCTGCACATCCTTTCCGGACATCTTACCAACTTAGCAAACCCTCTCAGAGAAAAAACTGATAAGCTAATAATTTATACGCGAAGTCAATTTATCATTTGTTTAAGTTTGAATAAATAAAAAGAACTATAGAAAGTGGATGTAACTGCTAATACATGTTCTCTGCAGTAATTTTTGAAACTGAGTACCACATTTTAATAATGGAAAGCAAAGCTAATTTTAATTGTCTTTGGTACAATAGTTAATGTTCAGTAATTTTGTTTCTGAAGATATTGTGGTGGACCTTAGCAGCACACATTTTTAGCACACGTATAATAATCTACAGGTGACTCCGACAATGGCAACAAGTCTGACAGACTTCCCAAAGTGAGGCACCAAAAAGCCATCACTATATATTTCAGTTTACACTAAAAATAGCTGGTTGATGCAGATCAAACTCCAAGTAGCTGTAGCTGTCTTGTATTCTCTTGCCCAATTATTTCCCACCAGCACCAAATACTCAAACTTTCTAAAAAAATTTTGGCTTTTGTCTTTCTCCCCTCGGTATGCGTGCATGAGATGGCCTAGGCGCGCAAACACTAACGCATGTGTGCGAAGGGCTATGACCCTCCCCATGCGCGCATATAAAAACACATGGACGCAGCTGCGGTCAAGGACAGCATAGACCTAAGTCATAGAAAATAATTCAGTGCGGGCTGCAAGTGCTCTCATGCGTTCTTGTAGGTACGCAATTGACAGTCACTAAAGCTTGAGTTTGACCGCCGAAGGTCGTTCTGTGACTTCATGTCTTGGTTTTATTTTCTCAACAAGTCTTATGGCGAGTATGCCTTCTCCCAAACGGGCAATTACCTCGAGCAAACAGCTCTATCAATCCCATATCCTGTAGTCAATAAATGATGTATTAATAAGAAACAATATTTCTTTGTTGTTAAAAATGATTATAGTTTAATTAATAATAATAATTATTATTGATAAATAATAATAATTATTTTATAGTATATAATAATATAATATATTTATGAAAAGTTTAATAATTATTATTACTCCAATTCACAACTTATAATAATAATCATCATAATAATGCTGATGATAACTATGATGATAATAATAATATTATTATTAATAATAAATATATGTTACAATTAATAAACTTTCATCATCAATATTATAATAATAAATAATAATAATAAACAATAATAAATAATAATAACAATAAAATTATTATTATTTTTTGTTTATTATTATTATAATAATATATTGTTGAGGACCGGCGCCATCTTATACAAACAGTAACTCTATGTATACTTATTTACCTTAGGCTACATCGTGTTCTATGTCCTGTTCTATGCTAAAGATATTGTCTCGTTCTATGCCCGCGCTTTAGGGTAAATCACTCTATGTCTTTTATATTAATTATTTCTTTAACACACAAACTTATACGCACACCATGTGAGTGTAGCCATGCATGCACTGATGCACCACCTCTTATATTTTATTTGCCCACGCTAGCCAATGGTTTGTGCTAGGTGTGGCTACCTTTTGTCTAACTATTTATCACTTGATCAGTTATGTAATCACTTGTATAAATGTGAGTGTTTGAATCAATAAAGTCAGAGTCAGCTTGCACACTCTCAGAAGTTTCTTTGTACATACAATCAACTTCACTGCGCACCATTACTCTAGTAGTAATATACAGGCAGATCAGTCTGAACCTCTGCTGGCCGAACTTAGCTTTGACTAACTTCGCCTTCAATGTTCGACCTCTGCACAGCACTACAAAAAGACAGCCGAACCTCTGCTGGCCGAACCTAGTTCAACTAGTTCGCCCTTCAAAGTTCGAACTCATTGCACCATGGATGAAATATTTCATCCATGCATTGCACACACAAAACAACAGCTAACGCAACCGGCAGCTCCCTAGTTACTGAGATGGTCGACCACCATTCTCCAGTATACTAAGTCGACCTGTGGAAGGGTTGTATCGCTAGCACACTAGATACAGTCGCCATAACAGTTCGGGAGGTTGTGCAGGTAGGCCGAGCTACCACCTCACACCCCCACAGTGAAATCCTGCACAATATTACACAT
>CALYOO010000238.1:0-57351 GCA_945261195.1 Cryptosula pallasiana
CCAAGTGTTTTTTTGTGGGGTCATAATCTGGGGTGATGCAATGGGTTACGGCGTTGGATGGATTCGCCGAGTTTATATTGTATTTTATTTGAGGGGTATTTGAGTGGCATTTGAGTGGCATTTAAGTGGCATTTGAGTTTTGATTATTTTTTTACTTAATTTGAACTTATATGGTATATAGATTTTGAATGTATGGCATTTAAGTTATGATAATTTTTTACATAATTGTATACATAATTATAACTCATAGGCTGTCTAGATTTTGAATGTGAGGCATTTAAGGTTTGATAATTTTTTTGTAATTCCGACTCATATGATATCTTGAGAGAGAGGAGAGAGAGGAAATATATCTACATTGAATAAATACAGTGATTAAAAATGAAACAAAATGTGAATATATACATTTATTGTGTAATAAGTAGGGAAAATCTCATATAATATAGCTAGAGTCAGTAAATACTAAGTAACTGAAGTTTTTAGCTATTTCAACTGGATAAAAAAGTACAGTCACTCGTATAATGCTTGGGATAGGAAGATCTTCAAATATTTTGCAAACCGGAACTTTTGGTGAGTTAATCACTTGAGAACCTTTAGACTTTTCTATGAATCAATATATGATTATATACACTTATTGTATAATAAGTAGGGAAAAATCTCTCCATATAATATAGTTAGAGTCGGTAAATAGTAAGTAATACAAAACAGTACAACTTGTAATGTCAATCAATACACAGGCTTTTTTATACATTCATTATCCGCTTGAGACTACCTGTTGTCAGCATTTGATATTGAGTTTACATACCATCAACACCAGCTGTTCATCAAAATCTTGTAATTCGTTTTCTAGGAATTCCTTAAGAACTTCATCCTCATTATTCGTTTTTGTTAGCACCTCATTGGAATTTGTTTGTGTGCAATATTGCTCCCAATCACTAGCGTTGGTTGAAGAAATGAAGACAACATTGTGGTATGGAATAGGATTTCCATTCTTACTCTGTTTTTTTCCTTTGTAAATCATCACACCAGGTGCACATCTTTTAGCTTCCTCGTTGTATCTGATTGGTAGTAAAAGCGTTCTCGTCTCTCTTTTTCCATTCTTTTCAGCGACATAGCGAATGCAATTTACAATGGATTCTTCTCCATTGAATCGGAAAGGAATAAATCTTTCTACAACTTCGATGTAAGCAAAAATGGAACAATCTTTGAAATTGCTGAGATACTCGATGTCGTAAGCGAGTTTGAGTTCTTCTTCACTCATTTTTCTCAGTTTTTCAGCTTCAGCAGTAGCTTCCATTGTGGTTAAGCGTTTTGTGCTGATACGTTTGACATTGTAGTAAGTAGTCTCTGGTTTTTTTGAGTTTTTCCATCTCACCCAAGTACAAAATGTTGAAAGGTAATGGGTAGTTATCAACATTGAAGCTTTCAACTACTCTACTTGGGCAAACAACTTTCTGAAAATTCGCTCCAGTTGAATTATCAAGATAAGTGAGAATGTAGTAATTTCCGTATGCACCAGTACTCTGTTCAATAGAAACGATTTGCAAAACTGATGGAACAGGAAGTGATGCTAGTGTAAGAAACCCTCCAATCTTTTTCAAATCACAAGCCTTCCATTTTTGGAGAGATTTGGCCATCTTGAGAGCTCTGTCAGCATCAGTGAGCAATTCTTTTTGTTCCATATTGTTTGATGTTGTGGGTAAAACCAGTTTTGGAAGAGCTCGTCTCTTTATTGCTGCTTCTTTTGTGACAGAGTTAGAGTTTTTTCTTTTGGAAGGTGTTTTGAATGTTTTTTGTTTGTTTCGATTGGCTTTAAATCCGAGTAAGAAGCAGAAAAATCCTCCATAGTATTCTAAAAAAAGAAAGAAATAATATATAATTCAGCTTTTCATGTGGAACTAAAAGATTATTTATTTCATACTTTACATTATAGCTAAACTAATTTTGATCTTTGCTAGGTAGGGAATAATAAATTTTTTAAATCTTACCTTTTATAAAGAGAAAGTTTCTAGTAGTTGCAATGGAAAGTGTAGTAGATGTTACTCCTCCGATCACTGTTGTAGAACTGGATGCTTTCTGTGTGAAAACAGTGGCTCTTAAATAGCTAAAGTTGCACTGGTTGAACTCTATGAATACCAACCTTCTTTATAATATAACTATGAATCAAAATTTTGTCCACGCGAAAACCAATGCTTTCGCGGGAATAAATAATTTATTTTCACGCGAATAGAAACTGTTGCTTTCGCGGGAATACAAATTTTATTTTCACGCGGATACAAACCAATGCTTTCGCGGGAATAAATACTTTATTTTCACGCGAATGGAAACCGTTGCTTTCGCGGGGAATAAATAATTTATTTTCACGCGAATAGAAACTGTTGCTTTCGCGGGAATACAAATTTTATTTTCACACGGATACAAACCAATGTTTTCGCGGGAATAAATAATTTATTTTCACGCGAATAAAAACTGTTGCTTTCGCGGGAATACAAATTTAATTTTCATGCGAATACAAACCAATGCTTTTCGCGGGGAATAAATACTTTATTTTCACGCGAATGGAAATGGTTGCTTTCGCGGGAATAAATAATTTATTTTCACGCGAATAGAAACTGTTGCTTTCGCGGGAATAAATATTTTATTTTCACGCGAATGGAAACCACTGCTTTCGCGGGAATACAAATTTTATTTTCATGCGAATACAAACCAATGCTTTCGCGTGAAAATAAATATTTATTCCCGCGAAAGCATTGGTTTGTATCCGCGTGAAAATAAAATTTGTACTCCCGCGAAAGCAACAGTTTCTATTCGTGTGAAAATAAATTATTTATTCCCGCGAAAGCATTGGTTTGTATCCGCGTGAAAATAAAATTTGTACTCCCGCGAAAGCAACAGTTTCTATTCGCGTGAAAATAAATTGTTTATTCCCGCGAAAGCAACCGTTTCCATTCGCGTGAAAATAAAGTATTTATTCCCGCGAAAGCATTGGTTTGTATTCGCGTGAAAATCAAATTTGTATTCCCGCGAAAGCAACAGTTTCCCTTCGCGTGAAAATAAAGTATTTATTCCCGCGAAAGCATTGGTTTGAATCCGTGTGAAAATAAAATTTGTATTCCCGCGAAAGCAACAGTTTCTATTCGCGTGAAAATAAATTATTTATTCCCGCGAAAACAACGGTTTCCATTCGCGTGAAAACAAAGTATTTATTCCCAGCGAAAGCAACGATTTCCATTCGCGTGAAAATAAATTATTTATTCCCGCGAAAGCAACGGTTTCCATCCCTGCGAAAATAAAATATTTATTCCCGCGAAAGCAATGGTTTACATTCGCGTGAAAATAAATTATTTATTCCCGCGAAAGCATTGGTTTTCGGCGTGGACAAAATTCTGATTCATAGTTATATTATAAAGAAGGTTGGTATTTATAGAGTTCAACCAGTGCAACTTTACCTATTTAAGAGCCACTGTTTTCACACAGAAAGCATCCAGTTCTACAACAGTGATCGGAGGAGCAACATCTACTACTACATCTACTGACTGTTAAAAGTTTTTCTGTGTGAATTTGAAAATTTTCATTGAACTTAAGACTTAATTATCTGACTTAATTATCTCACTTAATTTTTGTCTACTTAAAAAGTAATGCTTTCACACAATAAATCACTCGTTCTAACAACAGTAACTGAAGCCTCAACATCTACTATATAATATACCAACTGACTACTAGGAGTTTTATTCACAAGGTAAAATTTATTAGCTGAGACATTTAACTTACCTTTTTATGTGCTATTGTCACTTCTATTAAAAAGTAATGATTTTATTGTTATTATAGTGCTATGGAAACAGAAGAGGATGATACTAATGTAGACATACATAAGGAATGGGAATGGCTCATGAAAAATCAAAATGATATCAGTTTTTCAAACGCTGATAATGAATACATGAATGATGAATGCAATGCTGAATATGAAAATGAAATGGAAATGGAACTTGAAAATGCTTTTCAAGACAAACCTTCGACTTTTCAAGTTTCAGCAACTACTGAAAATACAATAGCCTTTGATAAGCAGTAAGTTTTTAAAATCATAAATTAATAACGTTAGTAGAGTAATTTTTTTTGCTGTTTTTTTTATAGTCATCTCATGAATCAGCAAAAATAATGCGTTATCTCTTTATTGTAGACAGGACTCAGAATATCAGAGAATTAATGTAAAAGAGGGAGTTGAGAATTCATGTCATAGTACACAGTAAGTTTTTAAAAACCTAACTAATAATAATGTTTCAGCCTTTTTTCCTAATTCCATTTTAAAAAATTAATTGATAATGGTGTTTAAGTCATTTTTTCTTCTGTTACATTTCATACAAAATGTATGTGAATGTTTTATAGAACAACTAATATGTGTTAACATTCTATTGTAGACAAAGTTTAAATTATCGGGAGGAGAATGTAGAAGAAAAAAGCCCTGAAATTTCCCCTAATTGGAAATGGTTAGAAGAAAATCTCATTTGTTTTCGTTTACCTGATGAAACAATCAATCAAATAGGATTTGGTGCTGAGCCTTCACCACCAAAGACTAGCATAATAGCTCAAGATATAGAGCCGGTTGTGGAGGAGATAGTTGAAGAAAATGAGAATGATCCAATGATAGAAAATGAAGAAGAAGAAGAAGAAGAAGAAGAAGAGGAAGAAGCACAAGAGGAAGAACAAGAAGAAGAAGAAATGGAAGATTTAAATTTTGAAAGACCTACCCGAGCATCAACCCTAGGTATTGTTGATGATAGCACAGCTCCAACTTTTCAAAATGAAGAATGGGATGATTTGATAGCTAGATATTGGGGAGCTATGAAAACGAAACATAGAGCTGGAAAAGTCATAGAACTTTTAAATGTAAGACTTTGGGATGGGATTCCAAGAGACCAAGCTGATACCTACCAAAATGACTATCATGATTCAAGAGTGTTAGAATTGCTAAAAAAAGTTTGAGGCGAGACCAATTGAGCTCGAGAGCAAAAGTCAACTGTAGCGTAGGTTGTATACTAGAAAATAAAAATGATGGTGAACTCCGATACTTTCACTCATCATCAAACAATGCTACCGTATATCCAAAAGCTAAACTGATTGAAACTGAAGGAGATCTTGATGACTTCTTTGTTGATGTTATGGAGACTGATCATCGTACAAATAGCTTGAGACGGAGACCAAATACGACTTGGAGATTGATGTTAATCACAAACATTTCGTTTTATTTCTACAAACTACTCGGAATGGGAAAAGTTGGATCACCACCAGAGCATTTACCCTCTCACCTCATTAACAGCAGACACATACGAACCATGTTAAAAAACACAAAAGGAATACGAATTACCGACAATCTTTGCTTTTTTAGATGTCTAGCATTACACAAAGAACTACAAAAAAACGGTGGAATTGCAAAAGATCCGATAATTAAGGAGGTGAAGGAGTACCAACAACAATATCATAGTTTCATCTATGGTGATAGTGGTAAAAGTTGTGATGGGAAAGGAGTGACAGAAGCTGATTTATTGCTTTTGGAGCGAGCATTTCAACTGAAGATAACAGTGTTTTCTTTAAATGATGATATGACTTCAACAGTTATTTGGAATTCAAACTCCAGTTATAAGGAGAATCTATATTTGGATCTTTATATCAATCACTTCAGTCTTATTACAAACTTGGAAGGATATGTCAGAGCCTACAGATGTCCAACCTGTTCTACTTGTTATGACAGATTGGGGAATCTGAAAAGACACAGATGTTCAATCTCAGAGGCAACAACTATGCAGTTTTCTGGAGGACAATACAGTCCTACTGCTACAATATTCGACAAACTGAAGGTTCAATTCGGGATAGATATCGGGTCAGATGATTCCTTGAGATACTATCCATTTTTTGCAACATTCGACATAGAGTGTTTGTTACCTAATTGCGAAAAAGAACGAGATACAGACACAACCATTTACACGAATGAGCATAAACTTTTAAGTATTTCAATTTGTTCAAACGTACCAGGCTTCAACAACCCATGTTGTATTGTCAATAAAGGGAATGATGATGAATGCGTTGGAAAGTTCATTGAATACTTGGATGATATTAGTGAAGAATCATATAGCCGATTGGAAAAACAATTTTCGCAAATCATAAAACAGATAGAAGATGAATTACAACGACTGGAAGAAGCTGAAGAAAAGTTTCGTAGTGATTTTGAAAAAAATCGTTTCAGACGTAGAACAGGAGCTGAAAAAGTTCTGGATGATTTGTACAGCTATATGAAAAAACTCCCTATTCTAGGTTTCAATTCACAGACTTATGATGTCAATGTGATGAAAGGAAAACTGCTTCAAAAATTGAAAGATGTCTCCGACACAGATTTTGATTTTGTTATAAAAAAAGGAACCAAGATGCCTGTTATCGGAATAGGATCTTTTTTGTTTTTAGATTGTACAAACTTCATCGCTCCTGGATATAGCTATGAAATGTATCTCAAAGCATACAAATGTGAAGCCGGAAAAGGATTTTTTCCTTATGAATGGATGAAAGACTTGGAACAACTTAATCAAGAACATCTACCTCCAAGAGAAGCTTTTTACAGTTCTTTAAAACAAAAGAATATCAGTGAAGAAGAGTACATAATTTGTCAAGAAGCATGGAAAGATAACGACATGAAGACAATGAGGGACTTTTTAAAATGGTACAACAACTTGGATGTAAAACCATTTGTTCAAGCGTTGGAAAGACAAAGATCGATCTACAGAGAGCATGGGATTGATGTGTTAAAAGATGGTATATCTTTACCAGGATTAGCGATTCGATGGATGTTTAACAAAGCTCCCCAACCACCCCCTCCATACCTCTCTACATACTTGAATTTTGATGAACTTGGTAACTCGTTTCGTCAGACTCTCCCAATTTGTCTGATTGACAACTGCAATGCAGAACTTTATCCTCTAATAAAGAAAAACATAGTTGGTGGGCCAAGTCTAGTGATGCATAGATATCACGAAAAAGGTATAACTAAAATTAGAGAACATTGGTTGGGAAAAGAAGCAAAGGTTTGTGATAGAATCTATGGAGTTGATGCAAATGCGCTCTATTTATGGTGTATGATGCAATCAATGCCTACTGGCTATCCTCGAAGAAGAAAAATCGAAAACTCCTTTGTCGCTGAACCAGTAAAATTTAGCAAGATAGCTCATAGCTGGTTACAGTTCCAAATGTTCTCAAAAAAAATCAATATCAGACATCAGCTCAATGGAGGAGAAGTTACTCTCGGGCAGCGAGGATTACCAGTTGATGGATTCTGTGTTGAAAATCGTCATGTCTTTCAATTCCACGGATGTTTTTGGCATGGTCACGACTGCTCTTATAACAACGCTAAAGAGCAAGAGCTTCAAGCTAGTGGAAGAAAATCAAAAGCAAATCTGTTTAAAACTACGATGGAAAATGAAGAATATCTTCGAGCATTAGGTTACACTGTAATCTCGATTTGGGAGTGTGACTGGATGAAACGTGTAAAAACTCATACAAATTTACAAAACTTTGTCAACACGTTTTACAATTCTTTCTACCCTAAAATACTTGAAAAAAAGCTGAATCAAGAAGAAGTGTTGGAGAGAGTTCAATCAGAGGAATTCTTCGGATTTGTTGAATGTGACATCGAAGTTCCTGAGGAAGAGGAAGAAAATTTCTCCGAAATGCCTCCGATTTTTAAAAATACGATGTTAACCAGAGAACACTTGAGCGATGAAATGAAAGTCTTTGCTGAAGCCGAAGGTTTTTTAAAGACTCCTCAACGCTCATTAGTTGGAAGTATGTACGGAGATAAGATATTGCTAATGAGTCCTTTGTTGAAATGGTACTTGAAACAAGGATTGAAAGTCACCAAAGTTTATCAGCTAATAGAATATATTCCTAGAAAAGCTTTTGAAGCTTTTGGAACATCGGTTTCAGACGCTAGGAGAATGGGAGATGCAGATCCTAGTCAAGAATTACTCGCTACTACTAGCAAGTTGGTAGGAAATGCTGCTTATGGAAAAACAATCACTGATAAAGAAAAACATACCACCATCAAGTTCATCGAAGGCGCCAGAAAAGCTTCATTTCGTATCAGAGGAAACAAATTTATCTCCATGGAAGAGATAGCAGATGATTTTTATGAAATCGTAACCTGTAAACAACTAGTAAGTTTTAAAACAATTATTTTGCAATTCAAAATTTATATTCCACAAGTTTACTTTGCTAATCAGTATCACCATCATTTCAGCTAACTATGAATGTTCCAGTACACTTGGGTTTCTCCGTGCTACAGTATGCTAAACTGAGAATGCTACAGTTTTACTACGACTTTATGGATAAGTAAGTAAAACCTAATCCCCTACTATTATCATGTATAAGTAAGTAAAACTTCCAAATAATTGAAGCAATCTTTTTATTTATAGATATATTGACAGAAGTGATTTCCAATATGTTGAAATGGATACAGATAGCGCATACATGGCGTTGAGCGGAACATTAGAAACACTGGTAAAACCAAGTATGAAAAAAGAGTTTTACAATGAATATGGTGATTGGTTTCCACGACCACACTGTGACAAACATAGAGATGAATTTTTAAGAATCAAAACAATGGGTTTAGAATGGAGCATGCAAGAATGTTGTGAAAAAGTACTAAAACATGGAAAAAGAACACCTGGATTGTTTAAAGAGGAATTTACCGGAGATGGAATTGTTGCTCTTAACTCTAAATCCTATTATTGCTGGGGAGAAAAAGGAAACAAGTTTAGCTCAAAAGGTTTGAACAAACGAATTAATCAATTGAACAAAGACAGTTATCTAAATGTATTGAATACAAAAAAGTCGTTTATGGGTAAAAATCGAGGATTTGTAGTAAAGGATCAAAAAATGTTGACATACAAGCAAATAAAGCGAGGACTCACGTATTTTTATGCTAAAAGACGAGTGTGTTCTGATGGAGTATCTACCGAACCTACTTTGGCTTAAATAAAAACCTTCATAATAGTCTTCTTTTTAGAATAGTTACTATAACTATATATATATAATACAAGAAATCATTCATCGTATATATATAGACTTGATCTCAAAATGCTGATGATATGTAGTCTCAAGTGAATAAATGAAGGTTATAGTACTTTGTACTACATAAAATTTACAGTAAATTTTAATAGATATAATGTTTTCTATTACAATTATTTCCCAAATACTGTAAATTTTAACCATATAGAAGCTAATTTGAGGATTTTTTAAGATGCAATGTAAAGAAAAAGACTTTGCATTGATTATCATTACAAGACCTGGTGCTTTGTATTACTTAGTCTTTACTGACTCTAGCTATATTATATGGGAAGGTTTACCCCTGCTTATTATGTAATAAATGTATATAATTATATATTGATTCATTTTTAATCAATGTATTTATTCAAGCTAGATATAACTCCTCTCTCCTCTCTCTCAAAATACTATATGAGTTCGAGTTATGTAAAAAATTATCAAAAACTTAAATGCCATACATTCAAAATCTATACGTCATATAAGTTCAAAGTAGGTAAAAAAATAATCAAAACTCAAATGCCACTCAAATGCCACTCAAATACCCCTCAAATAAAATACAATATAAACTCGGCGAATCCATCCAACGCCGTAACCCATTGCATCACCCCAGATTATGACCCCACAAAAAAACACTTGGTAGGGAGATCTGCTCATATATTACTACTCGCGTTGATCAAACTTTCTCAAACCAACGCGTTGAGACACTGAACACGCCTATTGCTGCGGAAATGGAGAGAGTAGCTGACTTACCTGAATATTGGTTTTATTCCAAATTCATTCCCATGGTAAGATTATTTCTGACTACAATATTATCATCCTCGGAAGTTTTTGTGATTCAGCAGATTTACCACTACATATATAGAGCAAAATCTACCCATTTTTAGTATTTTAATTATAATGACCATTAAAATATGAGTAAACATAAAGTTTGGGATCAACAGCTAATACTGAATACCAGCATTCAGTGTTTGAAAGATTAAGTTTCATTACAGTAAGTATTCTGCTCATTCTAAACTCAATTCAAAGGAATTGTTTTACAGAAAAAATGTGCTCTTCCCTTGAGCATTATACTGACAGCAATATCCTCCGACTTGAACATATAATATAAGCTATAATACTAAAAGTATAAATACCAATTGAATGTTATGTAACATAATGGTTTGGTGGTTTGTATAATAAACTAGGCTCAGCATTGTTTCCTTTCTAGTGCTAGGAACCTCATATACTGAGGTTTCTTTTGTTTGTTGCATAAATCATTTTTTCTAGTTTTCTGATTAGGTGACCATCTACTGCATCAATCATGTTAAGGATCTGACAGTTCCTCAAGCTGTGGATACATATTGTGGTGAATTTTAGTGTACACATCCTCTGCGCACAACTAGTACTATATCCTGGCTTCACTACAATAGCCATTGGACAGCCAGGATACCTGGTAATTACTACCAAGTGGACGGCGATTGTATTTATTCCTATGCCGACCCTGTGTACACCTATACCGACCCTGTGTACCACCTATACCGACCCTGTATGCACCCATACCGACCTCAGTGGGCCGGCAGGAAGTGAGTCAGCAGAGCCTGAGATCCCGAAAGTAACCTGGGAGAACCTAAGCACCATCTGATGGAAGTAACCGCCCTTACCCCTCACCAAAGAAGCTGGATCAAGAGCTGAAAGGACTGAGGACCCAGAGACTGGACGTGATTGGCTAAAGACATTGTGACTCCGCCTATTACCACAGGGTGCCTATTCCTTTTAAGCCCTTTACTGTATTCTTACTTGTCATGTATTTATATATTTAATCTCATTGGTGTATTTTGTGATATCGCATGATAATTGGATGACTGTTCTTGTGCCCTGCCTATAAAAGGCAGAAATTTGCCCACAACAGTCAGTTGTAGTTGGGACTTCTTGCTAACTCGTTTTATTCTGGTTGAATAAAGGCATGTGGACTCAACTACTTTGAGATATGCGTCTGAGCCGAGGGCTCACATTTAGTTGCAGAGTAGCAATACTCTATCTGATATACATTCGGTACTTCACCGACCCTGTTGTTGTAACAGGTTAATCTAACAACTGGTGGCAGCAAGCTACCAACCACAGCTAGAGATTTTAACGACCCCAAAATCCACTGCCATATGTAAAAATGGTACCAAGGCTATGAACCTGAATGGTGAAGTTTACCAACGCGAATACCTGCCTCTGTTACACATAGCTAAAGCACAGGTTTGTACTATAATGTGAATGTGAAGTGGTTATGAACATTTTAGGTTCTAAGCTTAAACTACTTATTGAATACACAAACCACATGCTGCTCTAATAATCAGCACAATTATTAATGGATGTTTTTCAGTATCATCCAATCTGCATTTCTAGATTCAAAGTACAGAAGGAGGGGTGCAACATCAAAAAACAGCGAGCAGAGACTTTGCGTTGTAAGTTGTATTAATTATCGATCAAACCTTTGCCAGATGCATAAATGAAGTGATTTTTTGCACTGATTAAAAGTGTATTACAAAAAAAAATATTCGAATCACTGGATTTCAACTAGCATTTGCCTGTAGCTGCTAATGCACAATAACTGCTTTACATAGCATTAATCAACTACTGCACTATTAACCCTGATGCAGGTCGGCCAATGGCTAAAAGAAATTCAACTTTAACCCACAAGTTCAAGGCAGAATTATCCCCATCGCAGATCAGGTACGGTGGATTTGAGCACCAATATATGCCCTACAAACGTCCAAATGATTCACCACAGGCTCTGTCAATTAGTTATAACAACCGGAGCCCTGAGAAAGAATCGTAAGTTACCTACTCCACCACATACTTTTTACAGTGAGCAATATTGAAACTTTAAACTTACAAAAAAATCAAAACTGCAACCGTCATGAGCTGCAGTAAATGTTTTTTAATCTCTCACAAAAAATAAGCCAATGCAATGGGTTCCTCGCTCGTAAAAGCACCTATGCCAGGTGTCGCTAGGGTTTTCAGGGCAAAATGAATAAACTTGCAGAGTTGTTTACTCAAAAAACAGAAAGCGAAGGCAGAATGATTAATAAAGCAGATATTTTCACCAGACTCATAGAGGTGGCAGAGATAAATGAATGGCTGAAAATACGGTCATGTTTCATCTGATAGATGCAACACAAGTTAGAGCATTGGACTGTAGAAAGCGTTCTTATCTGACAGGGAATCTTTGCTGCATTACAAGCACATTTTGGTCTTACGCCATAAAAAAATACGTCCCGGTTCACCAGCCTGTGCAGGCAGCACAAAAGGCCACTTGTATTGCTTATCCTGACCTGCATTATAGACCCAATTTCGTGGTGCTGGACACATTCAGTGCCACAATAGATAATGAGTATCTGCAGACACACTGTTGGCCATGCAACCCGTATGCTGATACTGGGCCGGCACAGAGTGCCATCTTAGCCCGGGAAGTTCAAAATCATCTCTGATCTTATACTGATATCGGAGCCTGAAGTACCTTTCCTTGGATTACCTGATGTGTAGACCAAAAGCTAGGTACTATACTTACTTTGTACTTCTAGGATCATCGCCAACTTTAATGCTGAAGGTCCCGGCAATGTGGCAAGCCGTCTGTCGGTAATCAATCCAGTGTAGTCAATGGGAAATCAGGGGATTCCCAGTCTTGGGACCTAGCCAGCTACCGGGGGGACCATGTAGCAGTGAGCTACGTGGGGGCAAAGAATTTCAGACTTTGGCTGTAGCAACGAAGAAGCTCTTTTGGTGTGATTTTGAGTTGCAGTGGGGGATGGTGTACTGCTGGTCATGGAGTCTTGAGTAGGTACAGCCTCCAAGTCCTGGAAAGTCTCTGATTGGACTATGGAGACATGACCCCGCCCTTTAGCCATTTGGCACCAATTCCATTTAATCATATTTTAAAATATGATTTGCTAACTATTTATTAGTGACTTTCCATGACGCGACTCCGTAGCGCCACGGGTTTTCCCCTCTTGGAAAGGGGTATATCGCTACTTAAGTCGTGATGATGTGCCGCTATTGAAAGTCGCTACTAAGAAACGACTTATAATAGCGCCAGACCACTGAAGCGTTATGGAAATAGGGAATGCTGTAGCGCTACTGGTTTGCACATGCGTGTATTGTATTTCCAGCATCACTGCGGTCAATATAATTAAATAATTTGGACAGAAATTTCAGTGATATGAGACAGTTGCCTTTCAAGACCACTTATATTAATTAAAAATGATGCAGAATAAGTGATCACAAATATGTTTATGTGTTTTATTTTATATTGTTTGTTTTTTTCCCTATTTCAGAGTTTGATAATAATAAAAATTGAATAATAATAAATAGTCACTTGGCCGTGGTTAAATAATACTAAAAATAAATAATTGTTCTAAATTTAATAAGTATATTACACATTAGCCAAGCACTGCTGCTTCAAAATTTATCTGTGGTGTATGTAGCATTAGATGAAACAAACACAAGAAAAGCATTTAAAACTAATTGTTCGTTGAAAGAATTTTCCTTCATACAGTAGTTTCACTAATTGACTCATTAGCTGAAAGTTGCCGATGACGAGCTAATTAGGGTTCATGACCTTTGGGCTTACTGTATTGCTGGCTCATGGAAAAACATGATGGTCTATCGCTATTGAGCAGCACTGAACCATGATACCATAACGTAGCGCTACATGGAAAGTTAGTATATATCTTGTTTGTCATTGATCCATTTACTTCCTGTCAATGTATGCCTACATGTATTTTGTTAACTACTTTCAGGCACCTTGCCTATATAAAGACTGGTTTTACTTTCCATCATCACAACGATTCACCCTATAGGACTGCCGCCCTAGAACTTGGTACCAAAGAACAAAACCACTATGCAAGCTTACACTCTGTGCAGTTTATCCAAGCCGCGGGCACTTTGTTTGCCAACTGATCCGGCCGTAAATGATCACTACTGGTCACTGTCATACCTGCACAGTTTTCCCTCTAGGGAGACGTATATTACTTGAGATTAGTGGAATTTCATTGGATACAAACTGAAAGCCATCACAATATCGTTATTACTTTGATTAACCAACAGATAACTATACATTGCACTATTTATATTTTCATTTTTTTCTGCTGCGAGGGACACACTACAGTCAAAACCTACCAAGCTATTTATGTCAAGATATTCTGTCTCAAATTGAGGTGAACATACAGAAACGAGACAATTAATGATAGGGAATTGAGTTATCACCCCTTGTAACAAACAAATCACCTTTAGTGACAGACTGTAGAATAAGTAATTGCCATGATTCGTCAGCCTGTAGCTACTGTTTTGAAGTTTAGTGTCGATGCCAAACTTGTGAAGAAGAAATACATAATGTGAACTTTATTTTATAAACAAAGATAGCAGTTACAAATTAAATGATATGATTTTTGTCTAAAAGTTACAAAGTTATGTGGATATAAAATTACTTGATAGGCTTTTAGTTTAATTTCAAGTCAGAAAACTAATACACTGTGACAAAACTTAATGTATTCATTGATGACAAGTAAGCATTTGATGACAGTTCAAGTAATAATCTGCTTGCATATGACTTATCTTCAGTATGAGTTCGCGCTCAAAAGTGCAAAACCTCATTACCTGTGGTGCTATAGTGACAACAAGTGCAACCATTTGCTTTCTTTCCAGTAAAAGTTCAAAGTTGAGATTGCCAGGTACCCACAGCTGTACTCATATAATCGCATAAAGTGCACACAAATGGCTCCTCTCAAGTACTAGTGCCCATATATCACTTCAAAGTACCATTAGCTGCAGACCTTAAGTTACATTGAGTGCATGCGTTTGGTATTTCTCCAGCGTGAGTTCACATGTGTCTTTGTAGTTGGTTACTGGTTGCAGATACGAAGTTACACAAAACCCATGCCTATGGTTGCTTTCATGTGTGGGTTCTGATATGTGATTTTAAAGAACTAGAGTTTGCAGTCCTATAGTCACATTAAGTGCATGCAAATGGTTTCTCTCCGAAGTGGGTTCTCACATGTCTTTCTAGATTTCTCTTTTGCCCAGCTTTATAATCACATTGAGTGCAAGCAAATGGCTTATCTCCGTTGTGTATTCTCATGTGAACCTGTAGATTACTGTTGGATGCAGCCCTATGGTCACATTGAGTGCAAGCAAATGGCTTCTCTCCAGTGTGTATTCTCTGGTGAACCTGTAGATTACTGCTGGCTGCAGCCCTATAGTCACATTGGGTGCATGCAAATGGCTTCTCTCCAGTGTGTATTCTCTGGTGAACCTGTAGATTACTGCTGGCTGCAGCCCTATAGTCACATTGGGTGCATGCAAATGGCTTCTCTCCAGTGTGTATTCTCTGGTGAACCTGTAGATTACTGTTGGCTGCAGCCCTATAGTCACATTGGGTGCATGCAAATGGTTTGTCTCCAGTGTGAGTTCTCATATGTTTTCTTAGAGTTCCCTTTTGCCCAGCCCTATAATCACATTGAGTGCAAGCAAATAGTTTCTCTCCAATGTGAGTTCTTATGTGTTGCAGAAGCTGGCCACTAGTTGTACTCCTATGGTCACATTGAGTGCATGAGAATGGCTTCTCTCCAGTGTGCATTCTCACGTGAACCTGTAGATTACTGTTGGATGCAGCCCTATATTCACATTGGGTGCATACATATAGTTTCTCTCCAGTATGAGTTCTCATATGCTGTTTTATTTCATTAGCAGTTACAGCCCTATGATCACATTGAGTGCATGCAAACGGTCTCTCTCCAGTGTGTATTCTCATGTGAACCTGTAGATTACTGTTGGATGCAGTCCTATAGTCACATTGAGTGCATACATATGGTTTCTCTCCACTATGAGTTCTCATATGCTGTTTTATTTCACTAGCAGTAACAGCCCTATGGTCACATTGAGTGCAAGCAAACGGTCTCTCTCCAGTGTGGGTTCTTCTAATATGAGTCCGTAGAGCACTTTTAGTAGAAGTTCTAACATTACAATGAGTGCATCTATATTTCTTTTCGCCAACATGAGTTCTTGCTTTACTTTGGAGCTGACCATTAGTTTTACAATGAAACCTAGGTTGATCACATTCACGCGCTTTAGATCCTTCGGTGGAATGAATACTTTGTGCGGAGAACTGGAGATCACCAAAGTTTCCGCACGGACTAGACTGAGCCATCAGCAGCAAAAGAGAACCTGTAGTAACTGGAAAGTTCTCATCTGTAAGCACAAAAACTTGTGAAGTTTTGACTTGTCACCTATTTGAGACAGATTGTTAGAAGTGTTCAAATTGCCTCAAGTAACAGTTAACTTCTAAGCACTGAGCTGAAACATACATTGGCCTGCAGCAGACCACTAATTGTGTGGAAACATTTTTGTGTTAAAACGCAAACTTGAACAGATCAAATTGCATGTTTTGAATCTAATTTTGCTGACTAGGTAAAGCTCTTTGACAGCAACAAAAGTAAAACACACCTAGACAGTATTTAATCACCATCAACTACTTCAAAAAATGTTTTGATCAAATGCAACTCAGTAAACGTTGCGGCTTGTTACATATAATAACCTAATTATCATACTTTTGTTCATGGGCATGCTATAATCCCATTACTAAAGCCTTCAAAATTAGGTGTTGCATACAACTTTGTTGGACCCAGTATTCTTGTTGAGGAAAAACAAATAATTACGTCTTATAGCTAGTGGATGGGGGCCGGGAATGTTACTGCATTGTTCACAATTGCCCTCCTTGAGGTATGCCTGATTTATTTCAGCATCCGAATGAAAAGCAACCGATCTTTTATCCAATCAGATTTCCCACTACTATAACCGCTGAAAGCGCTAAACAAGTAACCAGGTTAATAAGAAACAAAACACATTCTTCGTTGCCCAACATGATCCGTATCACAACCCTGGCTCAATTTTCAGTAGGTGAGTAATCATTTTTGAATCTCCTCAAGTAGCTTGTCATTTAGCTTTACCTAACAGAGAAATGGCAATGAACGCACTACTAGTGAGCTACAGATGCTTGCAATACGGCAGATTGATGATGGGGTTCTGTACATACTCAAAAAACACACTGCTGACATAAATAGAATTGAAACAAGAGTTATCCTTTTACAAAACCGAGAAGTTAGTGGATTTGAAAACCTTTGACATGACATCATTGCATTCACACTAATGCAAGTAATGGACGCAGTGCAAAACTTGACAAACAAACCCGGTGAGTCTGAAAAGTTGAAACACTTTGCTGAGGATGAACTTCTCGAGAACAGGGTGTTACTGCTTTCAGAACCTAAACTACAAGAAAACAATTGTATAGCGCAGTTCAAGACGATCAATACAACTCGGTGTGTGATTTATCTTTTCTATATAATATAATCTACCAATTGTAAAAAATATTTCATCTAAATTCAGTCGCAATAATTTATTTATCAAGCAGTTTCTTGTTTTAGATACATAGAAAATAAAGCTGCCAAGGAGATCCAAACTAACACACTATTATCATCCAAGACCAGAGCTGTGACAAATCACAATTTTTTATGACTTAAATCAAATCATTTGAATTTTCCTTCACAAATCAAATTTTTACAAGTGAGTAAAAAAGCCAGATCAAGTCGAGTCATGTGTTGTTCCAAGTCAACTAAAATATTTAGAACTTCATTTGCAGCAAATTTTTCAACTCATCACTAAAACTATTAGAAATAAAGTAAAAACAATTTCAGCTTTTAATAGGCTGCCTGAACCAATTGATCCAAATTTAGATCACAATGTGTGATTAGCTGGCCTCTAGAAAACAATATTCCAACTTGATTACTTTCGCAAACTTGTATTTTTCTTTGTACACTTTCAACTGGAACTTATTTTTGGTATACCGACCGATATATATTATCATTTAAATTCAAAACCAAATCTTAGACTAGCCAAATGAATAAGCCAGTTTCATTCAATAGACAAAATGTATACTCAGTAAACAGAACAATTAACCACCATAGGTTATACCTTTTTAAAATTCTTTCAATGCCAAAAAACTGTCATTGCGCTAGCCTACTGCTATTAGTACCAGCGATACTAGATAATTGATAAATAATAGCAAACACTGAGAATTAGTTTGCATATGTATCAAAGCAGTTATCATTATAGTACGTTATCAACTAATGCATTACTCACTACAAATAAGTAAATAACCTGGTCGCCATTCATAAACACCCTCAGCTCACCACATCCAAGTCAAAAAAGAAAGTAGTCAACCGATAATTCAACTTTTGCTAATGAAAACTTATACATAATAGAAAAGGCAGCATAGTTTTCCATGATCCTTGATTAATATAGGCTAATACAGTGTACTCCTGATATATCGAATCCTGTTATATCGAAAATCCGGGTATATCAAACAAACTGCATCAGTCCCAGCTGAATGCATTGTAATTACCTCCTCCTATATCGAATGATTTCTTACATATCGAACCATAAATTGCAATATTACACACTGTTAAAATGATTTCCATGGGGGCTGCCATCTTGGAATATGAATGTCAAGGTCTATCATTCCAATTAAACACTCTGTATCGGTGGTCTAGTTCCGGTAGGTCGACCCCATATTATTATTGTTGTGATAATTGGTCCTTATTGTAGCTAGAGAGCATGCCCAGGCTATCCTCATTCAGTATGCACATGTTGTTGTTGACTTATTTCAAAATGTGGGGAGAGACATTTCTATCTATTTACAGTATTATTATTATCACTGTGTGAATTGAGAGCAATAATCATCAAGAAAGGAGTCAGGAAAAGTTCAAGAAGCAGTACACTTACTTACTACTGCTAATAATTTTAACTAGACTATGTAAAACAATTAATTAATTAATACACACAACACTCACTCACAACACTCACTGCTTATTATTATATTATTATTATAATTATTACTACTTCTTAAAAATTTATTCTTTATTATCCTATTATTAATGCTGTTATTTTTTAGAGAAGCATTATTTATTACTGTTATAACAACATGATGATTTGTTAATAATAATAATTATTATTAATAATAATAATAACAATGACAACATCAATAATAATAAATAATATCATAAATAAATTAAATAATAAGTAATAACAGGTAGTAGCTGTTACATTTGTTGTTATAGGTGGTTAGAAGTGATAAAACCAACTTGGTCTAACAGTAACTTAACTAACACAATAATATCCAGCAACATCATGTGCCGCTACTACTACCTACATCATCATTGAATAATATTAATTGTTGTAATTTTCAGATTCAACACCGTTACTTTTAATTAATAATTAATTAACTAAAGACAGCAATCACAAAAGCCAAAATGCTTAATATCCTAGCTTAAATACATGTAATAGTAACTTATTATGTATACATGAAAAAGTCCGACGGTCATGATTTTATATATCAAACATCTCATATATCAAACAAAATTTTATGGTCCCCTCGGGTTTGATATATCAGGAGTACACTGTAATTAGGTAGTTTCTTTTCATTGCTTTCATTTATTTGCTACAATTGAATACTATGAATTATGGCAATCTCAGGTCAATTACAAGCATTAAGAAAAGCTGCAAACATCCTCACTGGTTTTTTGGATAATTTGCTATATTTTTGCGACTATTTGGTCAAATCTTGTGGAAAGAGGCAGATCAAATAATGATGAAAGTAACCAAGTCAAATCAATTCACCAGTTGTATCAAATATTTGAAACAGATCATTTGTCAAATATTTGAGTCACCAAAAAAATCACGGTGAGTTGGTCACAGCTCTGTCCAAGACTAAGTAAAACCCAAATTACTCGAGTTCTTTACTAAAAAATATTTTATTTAGTCAACGCTTGTTCATTATATGCTACTAGCATTTACGTTCCATTACAAATATTATCTATCCTACATTATTAGTATATACTTTATTAGGCTCGCTATTACCGTTTTAACCAAATAAACAATACCTAATGCACTACCAAAACAAGAACAAACAAACAACGGGCGCGTGTTAACCACAATCTATATGGGCAGGGAAACCTCCAGCAAAAGCAGATAACAAACCAATAAATATTTACAGCTCTGCGCAAATATCAATTACCATTTGCATTACCAAACATACGTTCAAACCTACATAAATATCTGCACTGTAAAAAGTCTGTAAAAAATTAATACCAGAAAACAAAAATGTAAAATCTTAGCAGATCAGATTTTCTACGTATATACATATCCTACCAACAAAAATCATCTAAAAACTAACAAATGCATTTTTGATAGGTCTGTAAAGTAACCCAAAAAATCTAACTATCTATGGCAGGTCTTTCTTTTACCGAGATCTGCTCATACATTAGTATACATTACTACTGATAGAACATGTTTTTTTTGTTAATACCAACATGTTATTTGCCGGGTTTGTTTTTTTTAGCATCATAGTTAATGTGTGAAAGTTGGGTGGAGTTTGGGAGAGTAACATACAGTTCCACACATTAAATTATTGGGGATATTCTAAATTCTAGTCAGGCATGTCTCTGTACCTCTAGCAATGTTCACAAAATGGTCTGAAATGGTTTTCTCAAGTAACTGTAAACGCACGCAGCTTGTTTTCAATTTTCTTTTGGTAGCATGGCACTTACGCAGGAAGAGTCTCCCTGCATCCCACCCTTCTCACGGCAAAAGTCATTATGCAGTTTCTTGCTTTCCTCTATTGACAGAATTTGATATTCATCAACATGAAGGATAATAGTTAATAATACTTTCGTCAATGTTCAATTATTTGATGAAAGCAATTAAATCATCCATAAGCAAATGTTTTGGTTTTAACCAGTTAAATTTCCTGTATCTCCAGCTGTGATATTTAATATCATATAGCTCCCCATTGACACAAACACTGCCACAGATACGACTGACCGATGTAGTGATAAACCACAATAACAATGGACTAGGAGATATGTTACTGTGTTAAATATACCACCATAGAGTTTGTAATATAATATTGTAACTGCGACATCGTAATTAATAGTACATCTATTACCACGACATATATAACATACAGATCACCAAATAATAAATGTTTTAAAACTACCATGTGTTTTGTTACATGTAATAAATATGAGGTTTATTTTTAATAATTTATTTAAATGTAACTAATAATACTAATTATCATATATATTTCATATTAATAATTCTTATTAAAATGATTTTTTATTATCATATTATTGTAATTAAAATCATCCACAACAACCAAACAATAACCAAAATGATAAAAAATATTATAATAGCCATCATCATCAAAAACTTAATACCTCTAGAACACTGTTGATCACCATCTGGCGAAAGTGGAGCGCCTCATTTTTAAGCAGTGCGTATGTTTGTGTGTGTAGGGTCAGGGATACAGCTTATTGCTGATTAAATTCATTTCTCAGATTGATTTTTATTTACTGTCACATCTCTGATAGTTTTTGTAAGAAAATGTAGTAGACTTGAGTAGTAGTGGTAGTAGTAATAATGATTATCAGCTACTTAAATTAAAATAATGTTAGGGATGTCAGTACGAACAATTGTCGCTACATAACATTGCCTACCTGTGACCAGTTCTATGCATACGCTCTAACGCAATTGTACTCTATGCATTTATTATTATTATTTTCTGTACATGCAAATCTATATGTTAAACATGTGCAATCACTCAAGCGAGTACTTATGTACCACCTACTTCTTTCTATTGGCACACTCTAGCCTATTACTCGTGCAAGGTGTGGCCTCTTTTGTGCACCAATTTATGTTATGTAATTACCTGTATAAATATGTGTGTAAGAGACAATAAAGTCAGAGCAACTGTGAGCCTCAAATGATTGTTTATTACTACACAGACTTTAGTCAGTAGCACAAACAATAAGCACAGGATACAGACCACGGCTTGCACTACCGACTATCAGTGTAGTAAGGAACTTGGTAGAAAGCAATCGATCAACTCGATCCTTGCTGCGTATTCCCGCTTGTCGGTGTACGGTGCCAAGCATTCCCACTCACCCGATAGTTCGGCACAGACAAGTCGACCCTTGTTGCACCGACTGACTACAAAAAGGGCCAAACAGCCACTTCCAGTTGCATTTGTGATTGTGGGGAGTTGTGCAGGTGTGCGCAATACTGCAACTACCAAATCCTGTACAGTGGTGGCAGCAGTGGGATAGGAACAGTTCCCAGAGAAGATAACTCCCACACCAGTACACAAAAAGGCAGGAAAGTGACAGAAAGATGGCCACCAGAAGAAGAGCAGTCAGCACCGACAGAGAGGGAGCACCCATACACATTATGGGCACCCTGACCAACATTCTAGATAGAATGACAGACACAAACAACAGAAACAAGTTCCAGGCTCCCAAATTCAATGGAGAAGGCGATATTAATTATTTTTTACAGCGCTTTCAGGAGGTAGCCGGAGCCAACAGATGGACAGAGGATGAGGCAACCATACACCTCCGACAGTCACTGCTAGGCAAAGCTGAACAGTGCGGACGCAGCCTGACGCTACAGGCAATCATGCAAGCTAGTTTTGGACTCACCCGAACCGAAGCTCAAAATAAGCTTATGCACTATAGAAAACCTCAGAGGGACACCCTAAGGGAGCACGCACTTACGGTAGAACAACTGATAGAGGCAGCGTACCAAGACCTCCCACAAAGGAATAGAACGGAGCTAACGTTGCAAACGTTTCAGAGCACGTTAGGCCACACGTATCTACAGAGACACCTACTGGCTATTCGCCTACTACAGTAGAAGAAGCCATACAAGCGGGCAGTGAATTTTTGCAAATTCAGCACCAGCCACTAGCACACACCAATGTAAGGGTAGTGCATGAAGACCAACCAGAGGAGGTACCACCGACTACTTGCAAGGAGGTAGAGGACCCCCTGGGGAAGCTGATGGCCAGTATAGCCGAGCTAAGCCGCGAGGTGGCCGAGATAAAGGGTAAAACCAAGGACCCCCCACCCAAACGATGCTGGGGATGTCAAAGGACAGGGCACCTGAGGAAGGAGTGTAGGACGGCTCCCTGGACCAACGCCCAGGGAAACGGGTACGGCCCTCAACAGTATGGCCACCTACTCGTTGCAGCAGGGCACCAAATCACACCCGAACATCCCAGCACCCCCGAACAGTGGCGCAGGAAAGCACCAGGCGTCCCAGACACGTACCTACGCCACCCGTTCCGGTCCCAATAACCAATAGATATGCACCCCTAATAAGCGAGGAGGAGGATACAGACGAAGAAGACGAAGAGCCCACAGAACCGCCCACCAAGCTTAGGCGGCCACGACATAAGGCTAGCCAGACACCACCACCGCCGGAAGACCCAAAGGTTGACCGACAGCCTATGACCATTCACCTCAACCAGATTGAGCGCCCCTACAAATCAAGTTATTACTTGCCCGGACGAACAGAAGGACGCGCCGTATCATACCTGATCGACACAGGATGCAATACAAACCTGTTGTCAAAACGAATATTCGACCAGCTACCAAACAGGGTGAAGGAACATCTGCAAGACTATGATTCACATGGGCTGATGGCAGATGGGACCCGCCTGCCATTCTATGGACTCATCACCCTGACTGGCCGCATTCGTCAAGTAAAATATAGGGAGACGTTCGTCGTTAGCCAAGTGAACGAGGATATCATTCTAGGTATGCCCTTCCTAACAAACCACCATTGCCAAATGGGGTTCGACAGACCCGTCCTGAGGATACAGGAGCAGGAGTTGACTTGCACGGATCGACATGGGAGAAACCTGATTTCCAAAGTGCAAGTACGCCAGAATACAAGCATACCCCCCCAAGCCGAAGCCACTGTCTCCTGCCACCTCACCGACAGGGACCCCTGCGAACAAGGGATGATCGAAAGCTTAGAGGGCGGACTAATGCTTGCTGCCAGCGTCAACATCCCTGACAGCCGAGGAAGAGTGTTGGTACGTTGCATCAACCCCACACAAGACGCCCTCCACATACCAGCGGGCGAAGTGATAGGTACATACACAGGCATCGGACGAGAAGAGGTACAACCCTTCCCCTCTGGAGAGCCTCAGGCCGGACCCATACATGGCGACCTTCCCGACCACCTACAGGCTCTGTTCCAACAGGCGCGACAGGGGTGCAAGAACACCAGGGAAGAGAGGCAACTACGAACACTCCTTTTGACATATCAAGATGTGTTCAGCCGGTCAGACAGTGATATCGGACGGACGCACCTCGCCGAACATTCCATCCCAACGGAGCCGGGGACCCGACCCATCCGTTGCCCACCCCATAGGCTGGGACCAGAGAAGGAAGCGGAGGCGGAGCGCCAAGTGAAAGAGCTTCTGGCCAAAGATTTGATCGAGCCAGCAGACGGAGCATGGAGCTCACCCGTCGTGCTGGTTAGAAAAAAGGACGAGTCATGGAGATTCTGCGTGGACTATAGAAAATTGAATGACGCCACCAGACAAGATGCCTACCCTATTCCCCGAATAGATGACTCCCTAGATGCACTAGCCGGGAGTAAATACTTTTCTACCCTCGACCTGACCAGCGGCTATTGGCAAGTCCCACTAGACCAAGATGCTCAGAACAAGTCGGCGTTCATCACCCGGAGCGGCCTCTGGAAGTGGAAAGTGCTACCTTTCGGCCTCACTTCAGCCCCCGCTACATTCCAACGGTTAATGGAAAGGGTCCTAAAGGGATTACATTGAAAAACCCTACTCTTGTACCTCGACGACGTAATCATCATAGCTCCAGACTTCTCCACACACATAGAGCGGCTAGGGGAGGTGCTCTCCCGCCTCCAACGAGCGGACCTCAAGGTAAAGCCCTCGAAGTGTGAGCTTCTGAGCCAACGAGTCAGGTACCTAGGCCACGTAGTCAGTGCCGACGGAGTAGCCACAGATCCGGACAAGGTCGTGGCGGTAGAGATGTGGCAGGAACCCAAGGACGTTCGTACGTTACAGGCATTTCTGGGAACCGCCGGATACTACCGGCAATACCTGCCAGACTATACCACTACGGCAAAACCCCTAACAGTACTCACCGGAGGAGGTATTCCTTGGAAATGGGGGGAAGAGGAACGAGAGGCGTTCAACCGACTGAAAGTTGGTCTCAGCCGAGCACCAGTATTGGAATACCCAGACCCCACACTCCGGTACACCCTAGACACGGACGCTAGCGCCGTGGGCCTAGGAGCCGTACTATCACAGGAGCAGGATGGGAAGGAAAGAGTGATTGCATATTACAGCAAGACGTTGTCGCCAGCCGAGCGCAACTATTGTGTGACTCGCAGGGAACTCCTGGCGATGGTAAAGGCCGTCAAGCATTTCCGTCCCTATCTATACGGACAGGAGTTCAGACTAAGAACGGATCATGCATCACTCTGCTGGCTGTGCAGACGCAAGGAGCCGTCGAATCAAATAGCCAGGTGGTTGGAAATCCTGGCGGAGTTTAAATACAAGCTGGAACACCAAGCTGGATCCCGCCACGGGAATGCTGACAGACTCAGCAGAAAGGAACGGTGCCTTGATTGCAAGCAGTGCAATTCGGTCGAGCAACGAGATGGTGGCCCCACTCACACAGAGTTACAACAGGACCCACCACCCGGACAAGTCAACCTCATGGTTACCAACCCAACTACCAGTGGAAAGGAGTTGGCTCAGGCACAGAAAGATGGGAGTCACCCCGTGGCCAGGCTGTATGCAGAGGTACAGAGTCCAGGGACCTTGACCCGGCGGGAACTGGAGGAAGGTAGTTCCGAGCTTAGGATCCTGTACGACAGGAAGGAAGCCCTGAGTATCCGAGCTGACAAAGTATTGGTCATGCGGTTTGACCAACAAGACAGAACTAAGTTCTGTGCAGTCTGTCCCCCGTCCTGGAGACAAAAGACCGTGTGGGAAACCCACCAATTGGCACACGCCGGGATACACCGGACCCAAGCACGATTGATGCTGGACTGGTACTGGCCCGGCATGTCCGCTCTGACCCGCAGGCTGGTAAATAGCTGCGAGATATGTCAGGTTGCTAAGAAGAGCAAGAAACCCACCCCACCAGAAGGTCAGAGGCTCTACGCTGGGAGACCCTTCCAGAAACTGGCGGTGGACCTGGTGGGCCCCCTTCCCCTCACAAAAAGGAAGAATAGATGGATCATGGTGATGACGGACCACTTCACCAGATGGCAAGATGCCATCGCCATACCCGATGCCACAGCACCTACCGTGGCTAGCACACTGGACGAACGCGTCTTCAGCTACTGGGGGTTGCCGGAACAAATACACACCGACCAGGGTGCACAATTTGAATCTACCATACTGGAACAGTTGTGCACACTCTGGGGCGTACAGAAAACACGAACCACGCCGTATCACCCGCAAGGGAATGGCATGGTCGAGCGTCAGAACAGGACGCTTGGCGACGCCCTCAGAACCCTCATACTGACAAAGGGGCAGGATGAATGGGACCAGCTGCTCCCCCAGATCATGCATGCGTGTAGGGGCACCCCCAACTCTACGACGAAAGAGACTCCGAACATGATGATGCTGGGTAGAGAAGTTCGACTCCCAGATCAACTGACCGGTTCACCCCCCACCCTAGACAGCTACGGGCTGACTGAGCACACCTTACGGGTCCAGGAGAACCTGCGACTGGCCCACGACTATGTCCGACAGCAGCAGCACCAGATCCGGCAGGAGGAGACCGGAGAGCCACCCCGATTCGAAGAAGGGGACTTGGTGGTAATGGAAAACCGCCGGAGGACAAAGGGCAGCAACCCAAAACTACAGCCAAGCTATGTGGGCCCGTACACAGTCACACATGCCTATCTCAACCATACATACCGGTTGGAGAAAGACGGCCAGGGCTTCGTACAGAACGGTCGGCGACTGAAACTATATAGGACATGTGACGGGACCATCGGCCGAGCACCTACGAGCAGAGAGCAGGCGGTTAGACCGAACATGCGTGGCGCATACAAGAGAAATCCACCCACACAGAGAGAGGAGAGACAACTCCCCAGAGAACTATCTCCTAGGCCGGCACCCCCAACAGCGCCAGAGGTCACCAACCCACGGGGCACCGCATTGCAAGAGACGGAATTGCTGGCAGCCATGCCACCAGAGCCTGAATCCATAGAACCGCCAGAAGTAGTGGAAGAAATAACAGAAAGGAGGGCAGAGATTGCACGGCCGACAAGTTCCAGAGAACACGAGGTGGCCTCAGAGCAAAGAAATGAGGAACCAAATCAGCTAGATGAAGAAGCCTGGCCAGCATTACCTAGCCAAACCAAAACTAACCCAACAACAGAAAGGCCACAAAGAAATAGGAGGCAGCCAGTAAAATTTACTGACTACCACTGTTACCATACAAGGGGAAGTGAAAACAACTCCAAACTACCACCAGCTGATAGAGGAGAAAATTTCACCCCTAAACCCTGGACGAACATTCAAGATACACGAAGTCGGTTAGGAATTAAATTACCGACAAAACAATCACCCATTGTCGGTGGGGGTACCGAAATAAGGGTGCAACCAACAGAGAAATACGAAAACAGCAAAGAACAGACAACTCCCCGCCCGAGGAACATAGAGCTAAACCCACAACATAGAAATAACCATAGCGACGCCCCCCACCTACTACGTCATACCACGTGGGACTTTGAAACAAAAGAAGGGGAGGAGAAATCAACCAATAACGGAGCTGATAACAACGAACACTGCGGGAAAGAAAAATCATTCTCTCCAGCGACAGCACCACAACTAGATAGCGATCTCCAGAGAATTATTGCTGCAATTAATTTATTCAAAGAACAAATGGCCGAACAAAACGATGGATATATATCAATAGAGGAAGATGCTGACGTGGCAGCAAGGCTAGTAGCAAGGGAAGAACGACAGAGTAGGAGCAGAGTGCCGCAGAAGGAAATGTTTAATGCAGTGTCACCCACCCGAATTAGAAGAGTAGTGATACCCGAACCAGGCGCTGCCAGATGCAGAGGAAGGAGAGAGCAGCTAACCATCCCTCCACCCCCGACAGCTAAGCCAACAGAGGTGTGGATAACCGACAGTACTAAGCAAGCTATCAAACAGGCGGCTAAGCAAATACCCTCGACAGAGGAATGGGAGTGTACGATCTGTCGGCTACGGCTACCACGTAAACGCATCGTGTATCACACCCGACAACACTATGTGTTTTATTTCTGCCACTGTGGCAAGAAGAGCAGTTCCAGAGATTCCATGCTCAAGCACATCCGCCAACAGGAGGGTGACCTCACTCATGGAGGGGATTCCCGACCTCTCTACGAGGTAGACGCCACATCATATGACGATTTTTGTCGATATGTGAGATGGAAGAGACCAGCAGCCTTCGGCACCCCCATTCCAGTGAAAGATAATGCACCTGCCAGTCACAGCATCAAACGCCGACTAGGGCCACGGAAGGACGAACCACCAGCCAAAATACCAAAGCTGGAGACACCACCAGCAGCTCCTGCCAAAGAGGGCTCACCTCGTCCGCGGACGAACAGACAGGAGACAGTAGTAAGATCTCCTAGGAGGGAAGCAGAGCGAAAGGAAGAAAAACGCAAGCGATTAGAAAGATATCAGGAAGAGCTACATCAACTTACAAAGGAAGCGTACAGAAGGCTACAACGTGTAGAAGAACTAAAAGCAAAGATAACGAAGGAGCAGAACTCACCATAGACGCCGAACACCGGACAATAACAATGTTCTATGCCGTACCCCAGTTCTATTATTGGCCTAAGGTTGCCAATGGGGGGAAGTGTGTTAGGGACGTCAGTACGAACAATTGTCGCTACATAACATTGCCTACCTGTGACCAGTTCTATGCATACGCTCTAACGCAATTGTACTCTATGCATTTATTATTATTATTTTCTGTACATGCAAATCTATATGTTAAACATGTGCAATCACTCAAGCGAGTACTTATGTACCACCTACTTCTTTCTATTGGCACACTCTAGCCTATTACTCGTGCAAGGTGTGGCCTCTTTTGTGCACCAATTTATGTTATGTAATTACCTGTATAAATATGTGTGTAAGAGATAATAAAGTCAGAGCAACTGTGAGCCTCAAATGATTGTTTATTACTACACAGACTTTAGTCAGTAGCACAAACAATAAGCACAGGATACAGACCACGGCTTGCACTACCGACTATCAGTGTAGTAAGGAACTTGGTAGAAAGCAATCGATCAACTCGATCCTTGCTGCGTATTCCCGCTTGTCGGTGTACGGTGCCAAGCATTCCCACTCACCCGATAGTTCGGCACAGACAAGTCGACCCTTGTTGCACCGACTGACTACAAAAAGGGGCCGAACAGCCACTTCCAGTTGCATTTGTGATTGTGGGGAGTTGTGCAGGTGTGCGCAATACTGCAACTACCAAAATCCTGTACAATAATAACCAATAATAAGTTCAATTACGTTATAATAATAACATTATTGTTTAATTAAGAAATAATAATAAATAAATAATAGAAAGAAGTTGGTTGGATATATTTTTTATTAAAAATTACGTAATACAAACAACAATAATAATAATAACAGTTAATAACTTACTTATTATAATTATTATTAAATTTAATGACATTGTTGTTGTTGTTATGATGCTGAAGTGAATCTAGTTAAAAATCTCATAGAGGAAACAGCTAAGAGTCAAGCTGAGAGGCGGTGAGGTACACGCACCCACCTATGACCTATATTAAGAGCTAAAATATCTGCCTACCTATCATGGAGAAGACAACTACTACGCTAACAGCCCAGTCAGTTGCATTGAAACTTCACCAACAACCAATCAACGCTGAGTGCTGTGACCTAACTTACGCAACGAAGGAGTGTGAACAATGGCCAGCTAATGCGAGTGAACTGATCAGCTCAACAACTTCAGTTACTAATTATGAGACCCCTGGATATTGTATGAACATAAATAATAGCGCAAATAATTGCGAGCAAAACTTTCCACCAGCTATTGATGAATTGACTTACAGAGACAAGCTATAGTCTGCAATGAAATGACATTTGTACTAAGCATCTCTGAGAAGAAATTTGTTTTTATCGTTTTTTATTGTAAAAAATATGTTGTTGTCATGTGAAATATTAATTAATTATAATGGATTGTACATATTTTTATGCCTGACAACTTGACATATGTATTACATTTTTCCCACTATGCAATGTGGTTGAAATGGTTGATGAAATATTTTGTTGTTA
The DNA here is from genome assembly GCA_945261195.1 of Cryptosula pallasiana. Classification (NCBI taxonomy): domain Eukaryota; kingdom Metazoa; phylum Bryozoa; class Gymnolaemata; order Cheilostomatida; family Cryptosulidae; genus Cryptosula; species Cryptosula pallasiana. Next base: position 30,314 of record CALYOO010000238.1, read on the forward strand.
TGTCAAATGGCCGTATTTCACGGCAGTTATGTTTTTTTGTACATATTATTTTGGTCGTCAGTAAGACGCCCGTTTTTCGAGCATAAAAGCTCGCAGCTATGTTGCAATAAATCAATTAGTAACCGGAGCTCGACTTGTAATTATACCAACTCACTCTTTACATGCTTGATCGACTGCAACCATGATGATCGCATTACCGGCAGGCGATCGGTTGATAGATAGACTGCTGTTATCATTGAGTAGTTATTAGTGTACTCAATGGCGTCTTCATAGCTATTGGTTTAACTATTACTGTAGCTAATTTTATTCATTTAATTAGTATTATTTAGTTTAGTACTATATTGCGTTGGCTAGTCTATACTAGTGATAGTATTGACTGAAGGTGGTGCGCTGAGTGGTATTTGCGGAGCAGTTGCTTTACATATTTACTACACGATTGAAACTTGGTGGAATTGACGGTATCAGACCAAGTAGGTAGCTGAATAAGCTCAGCCGCTAGGAACTGAGACTAGAAACTGGTAGCTGAACAAGCTCAGCCGTGTCTATTGCGTGGCAAGACCTAGTAGGTAGCTGAACAAGCTCAGCCGCTAGGCACAGACATAGGTAGCTGAACAAGCTCAGCTGTGTCGCAAGTCCTGGTAGGTAGCTGAACAAGCTCAGCCGCTAGGCACAGACATAGGTAGCTGAACAAGCTCAGCCGTGTCGCAAGTCCTAGTAGGTAGCTGAACAAGCTCAGCCGCTAGGCACTGAGGCTAGACATTGTGTAGGTAGCTGCACAAGCGTAGCAACGTCTATGGTGGTACAACACTAGTTGGTAACTGGCCAAGCGTAGCCACTAGTGTTGAGGTTGGGATTTGTACACCCCTACAGGGGAGTTGTCCCCCCTCTTCTATCAAAGAGTTGTCTCCCCCTCTCCGCAGAGAGCAGGTTCATTTCAATGCTTTGTGTTTATAAAAGCAGAATCACACTCTGGTGTTATGATATTGGTTATTAACAATAATAAATAAATAACTTGATGAATAAAATAAATAATAAAAACAATTACCTCAGTATTATTAATTGTAATAAATTATTATTAAAAATTAAAAAAAATTATAATATAAATTATAAAAATAATAATAAAAATCCACAAGTAAATAAATGAATGGGCACTGATTAACAACGATATAATTTACTTTTTATGTACGAAGGATGGAGAATAATCAGTATGTATTGTTTTTGCTAATTTTTGTACCTGGAAACTGTTGTAATGCAGTAATGTTATCAAAAGAAGTTGAGCACAACAAAGAATGAATACAAATTTCACATCGTTTCAACAACATCGCCTCCGGATATCGGCGCATGCGGGGCATGTGCAAGGGGGAGGAGCTTATCACATAGGCTTATTGTATTACTGCCTACTACACACTCACTGAACGCGGGTCGCTGTACAGGTGACAGCTAGCTCCCACTCCTCAAAAAATTCCTGTACAGTATTATTGTACAGGATTTCGTGTCTGGGTGGTAGCCACCTGTACACTCTCCCGATATGCTCTGTTCGACCCTAAGTCGGTGTTTCAATAATATGCTTATTATTGTTCACAGTGCGTACCTTGACTGGTGCAGTTTTGTGTGCGGCCAAATCTGGGGTGGAGTGGGTGCAATAATTATCTGTAATTATTGGCTGTGTCCGAACCTTTACAAGGTCCGACAATAATTGTAAATTATTGTCTAGTTTATAGTTTGTTTCGAACTGTGCTCTGACATTAATTCCTCAGGAATTACTTGTCTAGTTTATAGTTTGTTTCGAACTGTGCTCTGACAATAATTATGCTGAAGTTTTGTAGCCGAATCTGGGCTCAGCCGAGATCGACAATAACTTCCTGCAATTATTGTTTAACTAGCTTGTTGGATTCCCCGAATCCGAATTTGATATGTCGAACTATTAGTGCACTAGGCCTTGTGTTGTAATCCTTGCCTCAGGCAAGGGATACACAGTGATAGGGCGTACCGTTCTCACTTTCCACCTTAGCGTCGTGCTTGCTAATAGTCGACTTGTCCAGCGCTGGTAGTTTTGGTGCTCCTAGCTGTGCTTGCTTCAGAGAGAGAGAATCATCTGAGAGTCAGGCTAACTCTGATTTTATTAATTCAAACATCCATATTTATACACATGATTATCTAACATAAAAGTGATACACAAAGGAGGCCACACCTCGCACAAACAATTGGCTAGAGTGGTCCAATAAAACGTAGTAGGTGGTGTTAAAGTGATCGCATGAATAATTGCACATGGCCAATATATATGATTGCATGCTACAGTAAAATAATAATAAATGCATAGAACGAAGCTGCGCTAGAGTGCAGGCATAGAACTAGGTAAGTGTTGGTAGTGTTACATAGTCACAATTGTTTGTACTGGCGTCCCTAACATTATTATCATATATTATTAAAAATAAATAATTAATTATTATTATTTATTTGTTTTATTTAGTTAGTAGTCTAGTTAAAATTAGTAGTAGTAGTAGTAGTAAGTGTACTGCTTCTTGAACTTGAAGCTTTCCCGGCTCCTTCTTGGATTATTGCTCTCAATTCACACAGTGACAATAGTAATATATATAGATAGATGATAGGTATGTCTCTCCCTACATTTTAATATAAGTCAACAACTAGTACATGTGCAGACTGAATAAGGATAGCCTGGGCATGATCTCTAGCTACAATAAGGACCAGTTATTGTTTGTCAGTATCACAACAATAATAATATGGAGTCGACCTACCGGAACTATACCACCTAGACAGTGTGTTTAATTGGAACGATAGACCTTGACATTCATATTCCAAGATGGCAGCCCCCCATGGAAACCATTCTCACAGTGTTTAAAATATATTAGTATTTATTATTAGTATGTAGTAATTTAGTTTGTTTATTTATTATTATCATATTGTGCAGGATTTCACTGTGTGAGTTGGTAGCTCGGCCTACCTGCACAACTTCCCGAACTGAGTTGGCAACTATGTCTATCGCTGAGCAATACAGCCCTCCCACAGGTCGACTAGTATCCTTGGGAATGGTGTGTAACCATTCCTATTTTACTAGTCTAACTGCCGGCTGCGTTAGCTTGTCTCAATGTGCAAGGCAGAGGTCGAACTTTGAAGGCGAACTAGTCAGAGCTAGGTTCGGCCAGCAGAGGTTCGCACTATTCTGCAGAGTGCAGTTCAGTGACCGAACTTTGAAGGCGAACTAGTCAGAGCTAGGTTCGGCCAGCAGAGGTTCAGGCTGATCTGCTTATATATTACTACTCGAGTAATAGAGCATTCGGTGTACGAGCATGTACTAGCGCTTGTGAAGTTATTATTGTTAGAGAACAAAGAAACTTCTGAAAGTGGGGCAATCTGACTCTGATTTATTGCTGCCTTAACACGGCTATTTATATAAAAGATTACATAACGATAATTTGGTAAACAAGACATGACAAAAGAATATTATAAGACACGCCTGTTAAGAAAGGCTAGACAAATGAAAATTGAGTGTACAGAAAATAGGCTGGCTTCACAGCTACGGCTGGATGCACTCACATGTGCTACATATACAATTGTGTGTAAATAGAATTGATGCGATATAAACATAGAGTGAATAGTCTTCGAGTGTGAACATAGAACGAACAATTAAGACGGTACAAACATAGAACGAGTAAATAGTGCTACAGTGTAAGCATAGAGTAATAGGTGAGTGTTACTGTCGGCGCCGTCCGCCACAATATATATATTGTTATTATTATTACAAGAATAAATAACAAATCATTGATATAATTATTATTTAATAATAATGTAATTATTATTTATTATAATAATTAAAACTATTGTTTATTTATTATTTATCTATTAGATATGGCATATGCACTACTATCACCACTAATAGATAAATAATAAATAAACAATAGTTTTAATTATTATAATAAATAATAATTACATTATTATTAAATAATAATAATTATATCAATGATTTGTTATTTATTCTTGTAATAATAATTATAGATAGAGTGCTCAAACCTAGGTGAGCTAACCTGTATTTATAAGAGTGGTAATAAAACAAGAAGATGTTACCTAGTTGTTGTTGATGTTTTAGCATTCTTTTGATAGTAATAGAAATGACATCAACTTAGTAACTACTTCTTGTGTTATTGTTAGGGAATGTACTAGATCGACCCAGCAGCAGGTCGACTTCTAATTAACTATGTATAGCCGAACTCTACTACCTTTATTCTAATTATTTACTTACACTTTATGCTTATTTTTGTACACGTGCTTAGGCGATCAACCATGCGTTGAAGACAGCCCCCTGTTCTATTAGATATGTTCTATTGGCTCATTATAACCAATCAACTGTACATGCGTGGCCTGCTTTTGTTACCTTGCTGTTCATCTTATATTATGTAATTTTTATTGTATAAATATCTGTGTAGCATGTCAATAAAATCAGAGTAAGCCTGACACTCTCACTGCTTGATTGGATCTTTCTGCATAAGCGCACATATGCAAAGCACTGGTATCAAGATAATTACAAGCAAGCAAATCACTTCACATACAGATTGCACTGGCAAACAAAGGCACAGGCACGCTACTACTTGTACAGAATAATTAAATAAGACAAAGAGGCTCTTGGACAAGTTGACTAGTGGCAAGAACAATAGTCAGTAGAAAGTGCTCAGTCAAATCGACTTACACTGCATACGACCTACGGGTGTGTGATACTGGAACGATTGTTCAACCTATTAGTACAACCCGACGCATCTATTCTGCCGAATAAAAATCAGTGGAAAGTGAGGTAGTTGTGACAACTCCTCACTGTGTATAGCTTACGGGCGTACAACGCTGCAAATCTTATTCGATCGGTTTAGACTGCCGACCTTGGGCCAGTTGGAGTCAGACGCTGCACTGCCCGTTAATCACTTACTACTGTGGGCCGCTGTACAGGTGACCAGCTGTACAGGAATTTGGGGGGTAGTGGTAGCTGCACCTGTACAGCGGCCCACTTCCAGTGCGTGTGTAGTAGCAGTATTGCAAGTGCTCCTCAGCTAGCCCCAAGGTCGGCAGACTACTCTGTTTGAGCAAGATTTGCAGCGTTGTAAGTCCGGAGACTGTACACAGTGAGGAGTTGTCTTAACTACCTTACTTTCCACTGAGTTCTTGTTCGGGCAGAATAGCTACACTGGGTCGAATCGACAGGTTGAACAATCGTTCCAGTATCACACTCCCGAAGGTGGTGTGCAGTGTAAGTCTCGTAGACTGACCACTTTCTACTGTCTATTGCTCTTGCTGTCGATCGACTTGTCCAAGTTGCTGCCAATTAATTATTTGCTAAGTGCTTATGCTTGTTTGCTTGCTTGTGTGCTTGTTCTTTTGCTTGCATCTAGTAACTTGTTCTTTATGTCTTGTGTAGAGAGAATCATGAAGAAGTGAGAGTGCCAGGTTAACTCTGATTTTATTATGTGATTGCAACAGTATAAGTACACAGAAGGCGGGTATGCTATAGGCAGCAGCAAAAACAGTACAATAGATAATCCCGCCCTGTGGCCTAATTGGCCCATAGACAAAGGGAGGCGGTATGAAAAGGTTAAAAGGTTACAAAAGAGGTTGTTTCTTGTTAGGCTTGGCTGCACGGCAGCACATGTTGTAAATAAGCAATGTAAACAATATACAGGTATAATAATTGGATAAATGAGAGTATATACGATATAAGTAGAGTTCGGAATGGTATGCAATTAGACATGGGTAGAGTTCGGTAGGATAGGTAGAATTGTTAGGGTCGACTGTTCTGAGGTGCCATTTCCCAACACAGCTACCACACCACCACAAATTCCTGTACATTATTAACCTTCTTATATTACTTATTATTTATATATTAATAAATCTAAATCATTATTTTTTATTATTATTATAAATTGTTGTTATTATTTAACAATTAGCATTATCATATTGATAAAAAATAATAAATTAATTAATTAATAACCTCTCTTAAAAGATGTGTGTCTTTTCCAAAAACCATAAGACTACTAATTTCTTCTAATTTAACTGTGATTTATATATATACACACAAATGGCTGTGACATACCTGTCATGTCACCTGATTTGTCAGGGATCTACCTGCTTATTAGTTGAAGATTTTCCCTACTCCTGGTAACTGCTGAGCTCCCTGAAAGCTTGTGAAATTTGAATAACGGCCCTAAAACCTGATGATTTTACGTTCACTTTTACATTGAGTAAAAACTTGACTTTGAGGCAGCTTAGAGTTTACACTGTTTTCACAGTTCTGTCCTAATATTTGGTTTGACAAAGTAATTTTTTATACCCCATCCCATATTTATGCTGTGTTCATCACAGTAATTGACTTTCTTAGCTAATAAATGGCTTGTTATCTCACTTTGCACATCTACACAACCAACCACTCCATCTATTCTCCCAAACCCATTTGCGACCACTGGAACCAATGGGTCTAATGTATCCCCATTTTTCCGCAACCTAACATCACAGTTATGTACTAATGTGGCATCGAGAACATCCAAATGTTATAATATTATGTGGTTTGGTGCAGGTGGTTTGTTTCGCTAACTCAATAATTAATATTTTATATTTCTATAATATATTCATCATCAATTTACATTTACATCCTTGACTTTAGAACGCTTTTCCACCGAGCATATCAGAACTCATATTTTCAATTTTTTGCGGGGGAGGGGTACCCGAAACCCACCTATTCCCGCACCCCCTCCCCTCTCACCCTCTGACTATATCAAGAGCCCCCTTCACTGAGGTCGAAAATCCGCCACTGTCAACTACAACCCAAACAAAACAAATAAATGAACAATTTTCAAGTTGTTTCAATACAACAACAATGCTACAACCACTAGCGCCTCACTTTTACTACTAAATCATGTAAACATCTAACACAATGCTCTGATCAAATGAGAAGAATGAGTGAGAAGTGAGTGAGAAGTTGAACTGGAACGAAAACAAAAACCTAGATAATAGTAATTTTGAGTTGAGAGATTCAGCAAGGTAAAAAATTTCATTTAAAATAAAAACCAACCACGCGATATTTATAATCAATAGTAAAAGTTCTGAAGATAACTCTGACACTTTACAGCGCATCTAATTGATTTTTACTAATAAGTGTTAAAGAGTTATTTATTAATTCTCACCTTGAAGCTGAGAGTCCGCCTAGCAGTTGTAGTAGATGCCATGTAGATGTTGTTCCTTTAGACGGGTTGATTGAGTGAGTGGTTTTAGTGTAAAAACAGTGGTTCTTATATAGTCGAAGTTGCACTGATTGAGCGAATCAGATCTCTTACTTGTCTGAAAAATGTTGTTTTATTTTGCACGAAAATCCCTGTATAAATCTTCATATATATATTATAATAGAATTTTCGCAAACAATTTTGTGTTTTCAAATGAAAAATGTTGTTTTTTCGCACGAAAAATGTTGTTTTTAGCGCAAAAATTCCTTTGTAATATTTAAGAATATTCACGCAAATGAAAATTTTCATTAGCGCAAAACTCTTCACATATAACATAAAGGGTTTTTGAGCAAAGATGTTGTTTTTTTCTGCACGAACAATGTTTCTTTTTTCCTTGAAAAATCTTGTTTTTATGCTTGGAAATCCCTGTATAATATACAAAGATTTGCGTGCGATATATATATTATTCATATATATTATAAAGGGAATTTGAAGCGAAAAATGTTTTTTTTCGCGAATAATGTCGGTTTTTTGCACGAAAACCCCTTTATAATATGTAAGGATATTCGCTCACAATGCGTCATGTAGATTAGAAAGGGTTTTTTGCTCAAATTATGTTGTTCTTTTGTGCAAAAGTCTTTATATGCTTTAAAGGGAATTCCGTGCGACAAAAACACTTTCTTCGCACGAATGTCTTCCTTCTATGCTGAAGTCTCCTATGAAATGTTGAAGATTTTTTCTACCGAAGAATGTGTATACAGCGTACCACGCAGTAGTTTTTACAAAGAAGCGACAAGTTTATAACTACTACACTGTCACCGTTCACACAGGGATCGACAATTTACCATTTGTGAAAGGCTCTGTACCTAGCGAACAAGAACTGTCAGATGCTATAGACTGGATCGACTGAAGAGTAGTTTTAAAAAAAAGGCCAAAGTGGGATTGTTGGTGCATGATGAATTTATAGACGCTGTTTTGGTACTTTTCTCTGATGATTTACAGTCTCCCTTTATGTTAAAAACTTTATGTGCTCAAGTAAATCCCTATCTACTACCTACATCTCGAAGCAAAATATTTTACTCGCGTTTAAGAGATAGATTACTTGCAATAGCAGAAGGTTATCCATCTGCGTTCAGTCTTGATGATAATGACTCGAACAACTCAATGAGCGATTATGACTCAAAAACCATTAACAGTTGTTCATGAAAGAAGCGACACAAAAAAAATCCGCATGAATCATCACTGAACTGTAAGAGAAACATGAGTGAAAAAACTTGAGGCTTCGAGTCAATTGCCACATTGGCTGATTTTGTTCCCAAATTCATAAGAACCCACTTTGAGCAGTTTTTTTGGAGTGGTTGGATCATCTTTTTGTTCAACTCATTACCGAAGAAGTTTTCTACTTTGTGTTAGGATTAAATCTAGCTTTTGAGTCGATACAGAGTAGGTTTTTATGATGTAATGGTATTTCAATAGCAAATCCTCCTTAATGCTTAAACTGCTATAGGGACTTTGATCCTAAAGTCTGTTGTCCCGAAGACAAGACAATAAATTTGAGGATCTAAAGAGAGCAATCAAACTGATAAATAATAGAAAAAATTTTTGAAAGACGCCTAGCTTGGTGATTTGGTGGATGTTTCGATTTTAAAAGGTTTATTCAAATTTCAGTGGACATCTTCAATATTCTTTTGTCTCAGAAACAAATGAAGGCGTACTTAAATTTCCCCAATCACTTCAATGGAATTGTCTCAGACCTCCACAAACAACCTAGTAAAATGAGTAAGCCAATAGTCGTTCAAGTATAAATGACATTAAAGTGTCAATGCTGAGACCAATAGCACTTAGGAGATTAGTTGCACAATTGCTATTGATGGCTTTATTTCTCAATGTCAATAAAAACTTCTACACTGACAACATTGATGAATTTATAAATGGAGCTATGGAAAGAGGTGATGTCTTATTCTTTGCACTTTTTGAAAGAAGCATATGATTTACAAATGTAGATGACAGTAACTGCGTTGAGAATCTACCCCTCCGACTTTTTGTATTGCAGACTTTTCATCCCTGGAAGCACCCTTTGGATTTGCAAAAGTCCGTAAAGAAATTATCCTGTAATACTCTAACAAAATACACTCCAAATGAAGAGGAGTTTTTGATGGGAGTTAAAAATGATACGGAAGTTCTTACCCAAAACGCAAAATTTTTTTGGAATGAAGAATTGTGCGGATTTGACTGCAAAGCCTCACACCTGATCTGTCCATTGACAGAAGAGTTTGAGGCATTTGACTTTGCGTGTGCAAGATGCAATAGCTCGATCAACATCGAACCAACTACTATCATCGCTGCTTTCGATGGTGTCAAAGGTACAAATTTGCCCTTTTCGAGTTTTGGAAATCTAAGACTGTTCTAAACAAGGTTTTCATTAACATCACGTGTCAAGGAGATAACAAAGACAGATGTGATCCCAACGTCCGGTATACTGAGATTTAATTGTAACATATTAACAAAGTGCAGCCGATGTTTGAAACAGTTTATTCTAGACGATCAAAGCGTGAACTACAGTGAAAAAAATTTTCTCTCAAGGAAAAAGTTAACTACCGGATCAATCTTCGATTGCTTTCTATTTTTTCCAGACATTGTCTTGCAATGGAGACTCTCCCATTAGTTTATCCCATCGGGCTTCGGGATATCACTATGGAACTCTTGGTAACACAGATGTTTCAGTAGTGGGTCGTCTTTTGGATCAAACTTTAAAATAACATATGCGTTCGCTCACATGTTTCATTGCTCCTGACAGAAGACTAGCAAACTGCTCAAGAACTAATAACAAGAACCAATACCAATTGGTTTGGAAAACCGATGATGCTCTGTCTTACATCCATTTATACTTGTGGCGATCAAGAGCTGCAACTTGGAGAACAACAACAACTACTCAAAAAACGACAACAACTACTCCTACAACGTTAACAACAGCAACTACTGTGATGACAACAGCTCCTTATATGACCACAACACCAACTCTAGCACCGACAACAACAACTCAACCAACTACGGATCGAACACTTCACTTTGTTTTATCTCCTTGGGCTTACGTCGATTTATGTTTGTAACGATCAAGCGCTACGGCACAGAGAACAACAGCAGCAACTGAGCCAGTAATTACAGATCCAACAGCCAACATACTTCCTGTGACTAAAATCTCTACTCTAACAAAAACCAACACTACTATGGAAAGAACTAATGATTGCGCAAGAGAAAAACATTACACCGTATGCGAAAACAATCTGATAACAATTACAACTCCACCTTTTTTATGGAGATTTTAGTTATAACGGTTTGGAAAATTTTCTCGGGAACGAGTCTGTCTGTGTCAAGAAATAGTGAACTGAAAAATGGAAAAATTCTTCTCAACATCATTCATCCCAAATTTGACGATATTTTTTGCAATATCATTAAATATTTTATAAATCAATTTTTATAGACTTCGTACTACATTATTTTATAGTTTCTAATACAAGCGTTATCCACTATATTTACACTTTTCAACCTGTTATGTTGTACTTTATTACATTCACTTCTTACACTGTTACTATATACTTTATTACACTCAGTATTGCTATTTTAATCAAATAAACATAATACCTAACTCACTACTACAACAAGAGTAAACAAACGAAGAACCTGTGTCAACCACGATCTATATTGGGAGGGAAACCTCCAGCAAGTCTTTTTTTTCACTGAGATCTGCTCCTACATTGCTACAACGATCATCTGTTATGTGTATGTTTAAAATTGGTGGCACTGAAAAGTTGAAACAAACCGCATAACCAGAAATAAAAAGATTTAATAGAGATTTTAATTCAATATTTCATGCTATCAACAGAGCAAAGAAACTCACAAAGTCTAGATTAGTAAACTGCAAATTGTGGTTTATCATTATCTTATTGCAATTGTTATTCTAATAATTATTATTTATTAGTACAACTAGCTGTTTGGTGACTGCTATCGTCACAATTACTCAACGCGGTATTCCTGTCTAGATGTAGTTTAATAGCAAAGACATGTACTTATTTTTATATGATAATTTCCTCTGACTTGCAATGCCTTTCCTATCAAATAAGTTGATAAACTTACACTTCAATATTAATACTTCAATTTGATTTTTTTTCACTCGTATTAGTATGCACTGCAATGTGTTTGGTATGACGGCTCATTATTATAGAAACTCTTTTTATGGAATAGTTTAATGCAGAATACGAAAAACTGTTATTGCCTACTGATTAAGTTTCGATTTGTATCAGTAAGTTGGCTACTCAGCTGCTAGTTGACAAAAACATTATTCGCTGAGTATTTGTGGGAATTTACTAGTAGTAGTAGTCAAAAGGCAAGAGGGGTTGAATGGTTGGAGGGCCTGTATGGGGGAGGGCAGGCAAGTTTTGCAATCTTTACTGTCTCCAAGAATCCTTTACAAAATTATGATCAAGTGGCAATTCATATCCCGTTGCTAATTATTAGGGATTTGTGTTTGAGGTTATTTAACCTGCAAGTTTTGCAATTCTCGCGAGCGATTCCTTTCAAGTTCCAGCCTTGCATTTCTAGCATTTCGGAGCAGGCAGATGTGGTTCTTGCGATTCCTTGTAAAACTTTGGTTTTTGTTTTGGCAATGTCATGACAATTATTGTACTTTTGATTGAAAAAATGTAATGTTATGTAACATGTTATAAATAAAATATCACAGCAACTATCTATTAACTAAATCTACAAAGACTTTTTGGAAAGTTGAAAAAAATTGAGATTGGTTTTGTAGTTCTTCGTTATAACAATGGAGAGTACAGAATGCATTAACAAATAACAATAATCGAGTGTTTTATAATAAGCTTTTGATAATGACGCAGGTTAGCATATTCTGATTGGTAATAATTGAAACTAAAATAAACAAACAAAAAATAACACGGAAGAAAAAAAAATTGAATCTGACTCTCAGGAATGAGAATAAGTTTAAGACTAGCCTAGCAGTTATGATTTCTTACTCTACTTACATAATTAATAACACTCAAGTACTTCTAACAAGCAACAACTCAGATAATAATACTCTCACAAAATAATAATCACTCATCTATCTATAATATTGTAATGGAAATGCGCAGAGTCACCGTGGTCTAATTGATGCCAGCTGAAGTGATACAGTGAACGAGGGATCGGTGTCGTTCAAGCAATAGAAGTAGCCAAGATTCTTACCTGATCGATGCAGCCTGAGATGAACACAAGACCCGCGTAGCTGATAAAGATCCAAGCTAAGGAGCACCGTTCCTGGATTTTTGTGACGCCATTTTCGTTCATTAAATAACTGTGACAACTTGTGAATTATTTAGCGACTTTCCTAGTGCGCCTGCTAATGCAATTGTATCATATACGTTCTTAGTCTAGCGCTGTTATAATTATACTTCTAACGCGACTGCAGGTTATTAGCCAATCATTGTTGTATAATTTTAATTGTAGGGTTTTTTCATATAAATGAGGCAGATCAGCCATTGCTTCAGAATTTGCTTAGCTTTGCTAGAGATAACGTTAGTTGCTCCGGAGGTGTTATCTGCGTATTCTTGGACACGTACTTAGTAGGATCTAACTACGTCGAGTCTTCACTGTACACTTGAGAGCTATTTCTATGTCACAAGGTTTTTTATTTTCTCGTAAATAATTTACTATTATTAATTCGAAACTTTTCTTGTTAGTGTGGCTGGGTTGCCTGCAACACTAAGTTTGACATAGACCACGTTGCTTGTGCAGCCAAGTTCGCATACCTTGTTCAACCGGATCTGTCTGCTACAGTAACACCTGTTGATAAAGTCTATAATTATTGCTATATACAATAAAGGACCTTCTCACCGTATTGGTAACACGTTATAATTGAGTTGAACCGCCTTACCCAGAGAGCATTGCTACCACCTGATTTTGCACTCTGCAATCGCCATTTTGTGCCGACTTACAATACTGGCTACTCCTTATAGAGATCACAACGGAAAACCTTTACAATATTATCATAGTTATAGTGGTATATATAGCAGAAGATTTACTATTAGCTAAAACTATTGTTCTTATAATTGTAATCATGATAATAAGTATTATTGTAACAATGATTGTTTTAATTAATTATTATTAACAAACTTTCACCATGTCCATTGGTATGCGGGCAAGTAAATGGTTTATTTGGCTGTGTAGGATTCATGGGAGTGCATGGGATTGTTGTTGTAAGTAATAATAGGCAGCAGAGCATGGTTTTCATACAACATTGCACGCACACACTTCAGCTCAGTTGCATCAGTGCGGGTTCTACACATGCGGGTCCCGACCGTCAGATTTCGACCAGAATTGACAAATGCGTTCCCAAATACCCGAAATGGCAAAAGACTGCCACCTCAAAGAATGAAAACCCGTAGTCTTTGCAAATGTAATAGGGACCAGCTCCTTACTAGTGTGTAATAAGTCGGGTAACGAACATATGGCAGTATTTCAACATTGTTTAATTATGAACTTCTACTACCAAGCTGTATTAAAAAAGAACTCTTTCGTTAGCGCCAGCTACTGTAATGTGTTTAACATAATTACAATTACATAGGACAAGTTTTATATTGATGGAATCAAACTCTTGGTACATGTTTGTTTTGTGTTTGATTGTGTTTTATTTTGTCAGTTGACCACAGGTTCAGATGCATGAAGGTTCTGCTGAATGCAAATTAATGCATGTATTGCTGATTCTATAGTCACCGAGTTACAATTTTTTTTTGTCATTAAATATACTGCTTTGTTGGTTGAAGTTATGGCATGGATCTGTGCGTGTTTTCACAACATTGTTGATCCCATATCTCTTACTATACTTATTAGGAACTTGCTTCTGTATATGGTACAAGGCAGTGCACACAAATACTCTGTTTGTTCACAAACAATATGTATAACTGTTGTAGCTTGAAAGATGGATTTGACTGATAGGAACCATGACGGATGGGATGTAGAAAGTTCTAGCGATTATCCTGTACAAGGTTGATACAGTCTACATTACTAGTGTGATGCTAGTTGTTGTGTTAGAAATATTCAGTTGATCCCCATCCAATTGGGAACTTAGTTCTGCACTCGGTTTAGGAAATAGTTTTGTCCGATACTATTAGCAACTTTGAAATAATTGCAATGTAGCTTTTTATTCTTGAACAAGCACATGATGGTAGTTTTTGTGCTTGAGTACTGAGAATTTTTTTGTATACATCTGTGTACTTTTGGTTGACAAGATTACAATTGTATGTAGTTTGTCACATGCTTTGTGTGTTTGGTGGAGCTTGATTATAGCACACAAGTTCCTGCAACAGTGGGTTATAAAGTTGATTTTATTTTCAATGTAGATTATGAAATGGTAAAGATGGAACCAGTTGCTACCGGTGTCGGTGAATGTTATTATCCAAGGGGTAAGAAATAAGAACAATGAAATATGGGATTCAGTATTTTACCATTGTTTTGTAAAGATGTGGTAAGTCACCGTGAACAAGCAGGCGTATTTGTTTATTTTGTCCAATCTAATTGCAGATGTAGAGGTTGAGGTTGATGCTGTCGGAAACACACCAAATGAAGGTAAGAACTCACTGCATTATTTATATGATCAAACCAAAGGGCAGATGCCCTGTTTGTAAATCTGGCTAAAGGTTTTATGTACGTAATGCCAATAAGGAGCTTTCAATGGAAAGTTTGGGTGTGGAAAATCAATAATAAGTGCATTCGGTGTTGACCAGTAGTAACAGTAAAGGTTTTGTTGATTTGTTTGAGCACTTACTACTTACAGGTTTAAATTTAAACCCTAGTTTAGTCTTGTTACTTAAGGGTTTGATATTGTGATGAATTTATGGTGCAAGTGATGTTCCTTTCCATTTTTTTCATTGACCTACCCAACAAGCAAATAACATCCAGGGAACATTTCACAACATTGTCTTTATGAAACATTGGCACAAAATATTTTCCGAATGTTGTTTCAATGTTTTGAGATAACGTTTCAGGAAAATGTTTTGCGAAAATGTTTATGAGACGTTTAGAAAATGTTATTCAAAATGTTTGCCCGGACATTACAACAACATTGTGACAAAATGTTTATATAACATTCGGAACAATGTTAAGAGAATGTTACTAAGCTAATGTTCGTTTAAAACGTTTAAAAAATGTTCAGACAACATTTGTGCAAATGTTATTTTGTAACGTTACAGGAATGTTCCACTTGGATGTTATTTCAACATCGTGATGCAACATTCAAATAATGTTGCTTTTGAACATTGTTCTAACATTTTAGAAAAGGTTTTTGGGAGGTTATCAGACGACATTTTTCTTCAAACCTTTTTACAACATTAAGAAAATGTTTTCCCAAATGTTACTTCAGCACATTGTGACAATGTTATTGTCCAATGTTTAGCAAACGTTTGTTCACAACCTTTATTTAACATTTTTTAAAAACATTACGGCAATGTTTCTACTAATGTGCTGGGAAGGCTTTGCAGCCAACATTACTGTCAAACATTTGTGCAATGTTGAGATAACATTTGCTCAAACGTCATTTCAGAACATTGTAACTATGTTACTGTGTAATGTTCAGCAAATGTTGGTTTTCGACTTTTATTTAACATTGTTTAAAAACATTACAATAATGTATTTTACCAATATTCTGTGATCATTTTCAGCCAACATTGCTTTCAAGCCTTTTCAGAACATTAACATAATGTTTTCCCAAATGTTGCTTCAGCACATTGTCACAATGTGATTGTGTAATGTTTAGCAAACATTTATTTACAAGCTTTACTTAACATTTTTTAAAAACATTACAACAATGTTTTTACTAATGTGCCGGGAAGGTTTTGCAGCCAACACTGCTGTCAAACATTCGTACAATGTTGAGATAACGTTTTCTCAAATGTCATTTCAGAACATTGTAACTATGTTACCATGTAATGTTCAGCAAACGTTTGTTTTCAACTGTTATTTAACATTGTTTAAAAACTTTTAAATCATGTTTTTTACAGATATTCTGGGATCGTTTTCAGCCAATATTGTTTTCAAACATCTATAAAATGTTCAAATAACATTTGCATGAACGTTATTTCAGACCTTTGTTACTATGTTTCTATGTAATGTTTAGCAAACATTTGTTTTCAACCTTTATTTAACATCATTGAAAAATATTACAATAATGTTTTTAAAAATGTTTTGCAAATGTTTTCAGCCAACATTGTTTTCAAACATTTATAGAATGTTGAAATAACGTTTGCTCAAATGTCATTTTAGAATATTGTAGCGATAGTACTATTTAATGTTTAGCAAACGCTTGTTTGCAATTTTTATTTAACATCGTTTGAAAATATCTCAATAATGCTTTTAAAAATGTGCTGAGAACGTTTTTCATCCAACATTGTTTTCAAACGTTTAAGGAACATTGAAATAATGTTTGCCCTAATAGTACACCAGAACATTGTAAAATGGTTGTGAGGCTCCCTGTAAAACAAAATTTTGGATAAAATTGTGGTATACAGCAAACAGTTATTTTTATGGGGTAAAGTTTTTTCTGACCAATTTTTTTTGATGAATTTTTTATGCTACTTTGCGACTCAATACTAAAAGTACTGAACACACAGAGGTTGTTACTTGTCGGTTACCTCAAAAACATTTTCCGGCAAACTTGTGATTGGATTTTAGGATAGCGAAGGGCTTATGCTCCTATTGCTGAACATTTTTAGTGAATGTTTTTTTCAAAATCTTGAATGAATTTTTGACTAAAGTGAAGCATAGATGAATTCATGAGCAAAAGAAGTTTTTTTGTCTGCATTAAAATTAAAAAATAGTCACTTCATATCAGGCTATTGTTTTGCAAAAAAAGTTCATGTGAAATTTGAACAGTTTTGTTTACCATATTTTTCCTGATTAAAATAGTGTTGTATCCAAGAAAAGGTCAGATAGTTGCAGGGAACCACATAATGCGTTTGTAGGCACCAAAGCTTGATTGCTGAAATTTACTAATCTGTTTGCTAGCAAAAATTCATACTTTGACAGAGAAAGTCATGGGGACACAACTTCTCTGAATTGCTGAGCTATACCACTCGCTGACTGAAATATTCACCAAGTTATAATTTGCAACATGGTAAAAAAAACTAAACCAGTAAGTCGCTTCAGCCAAGTGGTTAAACTCTGCAATGTGATTCATGTTTGTACATTAGGCATTGTTACAACTGTTTCTTCTCTGTATCAGATTTTATTTATTTTAGACCTAGTACTTTGTTAGAGGTGAAAAAGTCATTAGGTCAACAAAACAAAGCGAGATAAAAACTATTGGCTAGACCTACATCTGTTTAAGTGGAATAACTAGCTTTAGAGAGATCACTTTTTTTTGCAGAGCCCATGTACTTGATTGCATGTTCAGTATTTAGTTATTGCAGCATAGTTAGCCGAAGCCTTTAGTCTATCAACTTGATTTTAAAGCTATTTTTATTCAGTGGATAAAAACAGTTTATAAACCAAAACCGTTGATTACTCTCCATGTGAAAGCAACTGGTTGATCTTCATTCAACTTCGTTGAAAGTTCACTGTCAAACCAAATGGTAGAATGATGGCGTGCAGATAACTCCTGAATTGCTTACAAGCTGTTTGATTTTTATTTGGTTCAAATGTTAAGAAACGCCATGTTGTTGAAATTAAGCATGGAGTTGCAGATACAGAGAAAAAAATAACTTCTGCAAGTCCAATTGGTAATTTTGATACTCATTTTAGTTAAATATGTTTCTATGGCAAACGCTCTTGGAAATAGTTGGCCCGTAGCAAGACTTCATAATGTTTGAGCTTTATCAAAATTTAGAGGCATTAAACCTTTAGCCTCAAAACTATTGATTCTTCTAACTTTTTGAGGTCACCATCTCGAAAGGAAAGCAATTGATTTGTTACTGAAACTGTATTTCATTATGCTTTATGCGTAAAAACCATGTCATAAAAAAGTATCGTGTCTGAATATACAACTAGTTTGACATGTTGGTGACTTTCAGTGTGTTTATAACTGTTGAGCAACGAGTCTTCAAATTTAATGGTACAATCAAGTTGAACAGGCAGTTACTTATTTTTTTCTTCTTTAATTCAAGTTTTTTTTATGTGAAGCCTTGAATAACAATTATTTGGTAGCAGTATATTGAAGCCTGTTGATATTGACTTTTTTGTAGTCATATTGTGCAATAAGTGAAATATTAGCATGGTGCTACACAAACAAAATCAGATTTTTTTGTAATCGTTGCCATCAAGATCTCACAGAAAATATCTGATAAGTGTGCGCAAAGTCTGTGTTATAGAATCATGTAATCCTTCTGATCTCCCACTATAAACTTCATTAGTAGAGCATTCAGAAACAATAGCAAAGTAGCTTTGGTTATGAAGCTCTTTGAACAGACGTGAAGGTGTTTCATTGTTAGGCAAAGCCTTTCAAAATAAAGCAATTATCGTAGATACCCTACAAGCAAGAAAATGTTTCCTTAACGTTGTCTAAACGTCATTTCCCGACCGTAGACATTCAGAAAAAACATCCTATCAACATTATTCTGTAGACACTTTTTAGCGTTTATATAACGTTCGTACAAACGTTTTCCCAACAACGTTTTCTGAATGTTATGAAATAACGTTGAGGGAAACGTTCAGGTAACATCCGTATGACATTATTCGTGAATGTTATGCCAAACGCTCAATAAACATCCGTATCCATTTCAGTTAAAACGTTACCTGAATGTTCACTGCAGAATGTTACATTATTGTTCAAAGAAGACTCGTAAGATACAGAATAGGCAAAAGTAAGATATTGGCATTTGATAAATAGCTCACAGTTTATTATTTCTATGACTTGGTACTAGAAACAGTATAAAAATGTTTTATGTACGTCTAAAAATAAAGAATAATGTGTGCTGAACGTATTGATCATTGTGTTGCTTCTCAAAAGAGCTCACTTAAGACAATAAAAAATACAAAGGCTAGATCACACTCAACTTTAACAACAAAGACACAAAGTGTTCGCAAATTTAGAGTGGGAAATGCGAAATCATTCAAACTAACTGAAACCTGATCCTTAAGTATAATCAAAATTAAACTTTAGCACAATGTACTGCTGAACTATGACCATGCTTTAATAAAACACCACAGCTTCAAAACTAATGTGGGAAAACCACTCTCAATGTATCTACATTTTTGAGTTGTCCTACTTCTAACAAGGAGGGACAACTCTGAAATCTTCTGCGTTCCCCATTAATGTGCACAGTGCAGCAGTGTACGCCGATGATGAGTGTGTAAGTTATTAGGTGCTTGTCCAAGTGCCATTTGCCTGAAACAAAAAGTAAGTTGTGTTAGAAACTTCAATCACTATTAGTTAGTAGATGGTACACTAATGGTAATAGCCAGATTGTAGGAAATGCTTGACTGAAAAGAAGATTAAAATTTTATAACAGAAGAGATGGACTCACATAATCAGTCCTAAATCACCAAAAAGTATGAGATATTTAATAGCTAATGAATTATCCATGCTTAATTAATATCTATTAGTAATGGGCTGATAGAAACGTTTAGGCAAAAAATTGCAAAGAGTTACTTCCTCCCAGGTAGCACGACTCCTTTGCTCCTCTTAGTTTCGCACGAGAAAAAATGCAACATGCAGTGTGTAACTGATAAGAGAAAGGGGCAAATATATTGGCTATGATTCCTTAGCACTACCCCAAGTTGGTTTGTTTCATTAGTTGGTAATAGGTTGTCTTGTGCAGGGTAAGTTCTCCAGAGCGAGACAACTATCATTGATTTGACAGCGAAGATAAACGTATGTCTATTTAACGACACAAAACGTACTGAACCAGAATTTCCTTCAAAGTTGCGCCTGCATACGAGCAAGACCTCTAATAACTTGTTTGCGCATTGGCTTTTGCCAAGTGTCCAAATAGACGCCATTTTTACAAAAATGAAACAAAATAATATGGTAAACATGCTTTTACATACACCTTGAGATTAACGTGGCCGTTACATGGCGTAATTTCAAATTTAATGCATATTTCCTGTAAACACACATGTAAAATATTGTCTAAATTTCAATTTAACACAAAAATAAGAACAGGGTACATTCATGACTATAAAAATTGTCGAGAATAGTTTGTTGCATACATCTTGTTTACAACAATACAATTAAAACAAGTCATCAATTTACCAAAATACTAATACCGAAATTTTGTCAAAAACCATCAAAATTTGTTTATGACATGAGTTTTTCCCCAAACTTATTTCATGCAATTTTTGGTTTCAGTAAAGCAATAAAACAAAGCAAAAGTATAAAAAATAGGTAGCTGTGCCCCCCCACAGAGTAAGGGATGACAGCTCTACTACAAGGGTGCATTCTGGTACCCTACACGCTGGATGCGCAATGAACAGTCGTTAAGGCCATATCAATAATTATTGTTCGTTTAGTGGAAGTTCTTTCGTGCCTTGAACTATAGATCACATGCTGAGTCCAGGTCAAATTTGCTTTTCAAACAAAGAAGGGGAAGTAATTCTATGTCTCCAAAAACGCTACCTACCCTACTTGTTGCTTTATATCGTTGATACAGAGTTACTCGTTGCCGCCACGATTTTTGACACTCAATGACGGGTTTCCAAATGCTATCGTTCAATCCCATTATTAATCCCTACCCACACGTAGAGTATCTAAAATCACCTCAAATGTGGTTTACCTGATAAGGTGTTGCCGTGCTATGATTGAGTGACTGAAGACATGAAGGAACATATATGTATCCTATCCAAGTGGTATTGCCCTGAAAGAATGAAATAAAAATAATATTAAAATGTAACAAAAAATTTTCATAATGAGATCGCATGTTACTGTTTGAGTCCCAGACTAATTAATGTCATTGAGAAGAGAATAATGAAGGTAGTCGCGACCTATGTTTCCCAAACAAAATGCAATAGAAATAATCTGATTGGCAATAAATTTTGTCAACAAGTATTAATTTTGTTCGGTACTCCTGGGTCAGCAAAAAGTAGCTCACTGAATATAAAACGGCAATCAATGAGCATTTATTTATATTGTTTTTAGGTCGTGAATGAAACTGAACGCTAATTAAATCACAAGTGATTCTAGTTTGTTTATTTTAACAAAACGATTTTATATTCTCTGCCAATAAAATTAAACTTTATCAATATAACAATTTTGCAAAATATATTGGTTGACAACAATGCCATTATTTACTGATTACTTTGCAAATTGGGAGTTATCTTCTTTATGATTTGTTAGGCTATCTATGAGAATTCAGTGAATAGTTGCAATGTACCAAACAAATTTTTCGTTCCATACGCGATGGGTTGAGCCCCTTTGTTTGAAGAACCCATCTTGAATGCTCTTATTGTGAAGGGTGGTTATTAATTTGCTAGTTTTCAGTGTAATTAATTTAATTCTTTTTTCAGGTACCGGTGTGTCAAACCATTTTTAGAGAGTTTTCCCTCACTTGTTAGACAATAAATATAAATGCAAGCAGTTCTGACAAATACGCATTTTTTTCTGAATATAACAAGTCGCATCGAGTTATAAAAAGTTTTGTAAAGAAAAGACATAAGATATTGACATTTTGTGAAGATCATTTTGATTGTAATAAAATGTTAATTTTTGTGGCTGTTTTTTCAAAGACAAAAGTCACTGATATCATTTTTGACCAAAAACAATGAAATTGAAGCTTGGAATTTTAAAAAAGGTATTTTACAAGTGTTTGGGCAAAATAATTAATATGAGAATTGAAAGCGAAAATAATAGCTACTTAACAACGCTTCAATAAGTTGTTAAAAGTTATTACATATATGATATAAACCATAAGTTTTTATCACAAATCTTTTGCACGTTCATGAATATTTTGAAAATTGGGAGTTATCTTCTTTATGATTTGTTTGGTAAACCATAACATTTCATTGAATATTATGTTGCTCTAAACTAATGTTCCGTTGCTTACGCGACATATTGAACTAAAAACACCTACCATTTTTTAAATTTTGTTTGACGAACAGGTCGCGAATACTTTCAATGTCTAAGTTGTTCATTGACTCAGAGACTTGAAGTAGTTAGATCAAGATTTAAAACCTGCGTTTAAAGATCAGTGCATTTTTCATGTTCAAACGTATGCATTAGATTTTTTCTTTAGATTTTTTCATTACAAACATTTGCACACCGCAGCATTTTGGTTCCATCGGACATTAATTTGATGAATTAGATCTGATTCAGTGCACAACACAGTTAGTTGAAGACCCCAAGAAAACAAATATTTATTAGGAACTCACTGCTTGTTTTCAATGAAGTATTCAGACTGTAAAATTTGCTGTTTCATCTGTGCCTCTAGCAAAACATTTTTACAGAAGTCCAATAGTGTCCTCTCTTGTTTTCATACTTTATAAGCCTGCTTCTTTACCTGCTAAAGATGCAAAAGGGATAATTAATAATAGCACAGGAGAATGAATGACCAGTGATGCAGTGTCAGGCTATACACGCTGCAATGCACCACTGAAGCAATCAAAGCCGTAGCTATCATAGGTGTGCACAGCAAACGAAAGAGCAGGTAATAGTAATTATCAAGCAAAGTCTGATTGTGACCTAATATTAAGTAATAAAATAATAACAGTATGTAGGTGCGAAAAGCTTTTTTTACCCACAACAGGCACTATTTATTTCTTAAAATCAAACTATTCATGTACATATAAATAAACTTAATTTACGCCGATCTATGTATAGTAAAACAAAGATACCTGTAAAATTGTATTTGCAGCGTAAAAGTGATTTATTACTGATATCTCAATCGTCAAAATTCAAATTTTCAACTTGAGTTTAATACAAATAATTATTTTGCCCATTGCATTGTTTTGCTGTGCTATGTAAATACAATTGGTTTGCTGACAAAACGGATCAGATCAA
Organism: Cryptosula pallasiana; assembly: GCA_945261195.1. Classification (NCBI taxonomy): domain Eukaryota; kingdom Metazoa; phylum Bryozoa; class Gymnolaemata; order Cheilostomatida; family Cryptosulidae; genus Cryptosula; species Cryptosula pallasiana. Next base: position 53,501 of record CALYOO010000238.1, read on the forward strand.
TTTTTAAAATAACAGACTACATGTTTAAATTGAAGTTGTGCGTAGATACAAACAAACCTGCTCTTAACCACTAGTGCTACACTGTAAACTCTATGTACTTATGCTATAAACTATCTTTTTCACTGTTCTCTCCAGCAGCAGTTCCTCAGATAAATGTTTTTGATGAAAACTTGTTCCCATGTAGCTTGGTACCTGCATATCCAACTTTTACCTGTATGAAGCAAAAAGACTGTTGGTGAGATTGCAGGCAGAGCAAAAGTTTGCCCTATTACTACAAAAATACAATTAAACAGCAAGTGGAAACTGTCCAACACACAAAGCAGAAATGGCACGCATTCACTACAAGTCCAAAATTTTTAGTTTCAGTCTTCATGAACTTCTGATTAGTGGATGACTCTGAAGCGCATACTTTTAAAGCTTTATAATCAATTTAAACACAGAGCTTTCTCACAAGTTCTATTTTACAAGTTTGATAAAAAGGATAATATTTAATATAACTAAAAACTATAAATAAAGTCAATGCAAGAAGTTGATTTTGCTAATCGGAACAACTTTTTTTATGCTGTTATCAATTACACAATAATATTTGTTTTCAATATAAAATACTGGAAACAAACCTTTAAATAATTACAGTAAAACAATATTTTAATATATGGCCCTGTCCCATTTGATGCTACCACTTGCAGTAAAAACTGTTTTCCTACTGTAAAAGTTTCAACTAGTTTCCACAGTTGAAAGTGTAAGGAAAGAATAATTTGTTTTGCTCTGAAATTTATAAGTATAATAAGACGCGCATGATGAGTGGCACAAAATTAAAAGATGTTTATTTTAACAGAGGAGTCTGTGTGTGAGCTAACCTCAGCAGTTTCAGCTGGTAGAAGGTATCAAATGCATGCATCATAACGTGGAAAAAACGGCATTCTGGGGTAAAAAGATTCGAATATGAACATCCATACTTACTGACTGCCGATATGAGCAAGCATAAATTTGCATGGAACAATGTGTTTTTGCTCCAAGAATGGGCATCGACTTCTGGAGCATGGTAGGCAATAAGAAAGTAACTGCTTGGGAATGCACTTCGATTGATTTTAGTGAAATAACTGATTGCCAGCTTTATTCATCACCAGTCCTTGAGGCCTTTGACTCTGCAAACTGTTTATTGTAAGGTTATCAAGATTGCGCTAGAGCTAACAAAATGTTCATATGAGATGTTATAAAAGCTGTGTATTGATTTAAACAGCCTTGCCAAGCATCAACACATGCCAAAAATGTTGGCTTGTTCAGACCTTTGTGCCATTCAGCACCATGAAATGTATATGCTCTGTAAAATATCAATTAATAAGCCACATCACGTAATTGGTGGTATGAATAGACCACAAAATGTGGTACTGATGACAGATACTTGTTTTCGCTGGAAAATATAATGAAGAAATAAGAGCTTTTTAAAAAAGTGATTTGCTAAAAGAAAACAGTTTTTTGCAAGTAGTTACATAATGGCTACCAACCAACGTATTCAATTATTACAAAAGGTGTAAGTTTAATAGAGCAACAAACAAATAATTCCCAAGTCATGTTCTTGAATGAGTTCTAGACTCAAAATGTCATTTATAAGGCCCCCAAAGAGATTTGCATTTATAAGCTCTCCCCAGTGGTTGACCGCGCAAGATCTACACTGATTATGATATTACGAAAACTGCTGTTGTTGTTGCTAACCAGCAAAGAAAACTTTTACGCAAATAGACATGTTATGAATTTTATGAAAAAGTTTAAACTTCTCACAATAATCTTGAACTCTTCATGTAAGCTGTATACATTTTGTAAGAACACAGAACACTGTTATCAATCTTGGAGACTACAGTGCAACAATGTCCCAATTATTTCCGATATCAAACATACCTATAAATAGCTCTTCTCATAGCTTCAGTGTTGCTAGTGATATTGGTAAATGCGTTTGGTAGATGTCCTGTCAATCCTTGTTGCAAAATGAGTGAATTTTTCCGTATCCCTGTTACTTGGTAGCAAACAACAACTAGCTAAGCTGCACTGGCCTGCTGTATGAACAACAATGACAGTAGACTAATGCATTTATGAAAAGCAATCATGCAGCGTTTTGTGACCACAGATGTTTTCATAATCATCTAGTGGTTTGTTGGCATCCCTCAGTGAGCTACGCAGTACAGTAGGTGAATTGCTAACTATCGACGCCAACTGAGAAATTAACAGAGAAATTTTAATTAATAACTAGATATTGATTTGTGTCTGCGAGCAAAAACAAGAGTATTTTAGAGAATCAATTATAAAGAACAATTTCAAATGGACTTGAACACCTGTACTGGCTGTCTTGATTTACCCATGACACCAGCTACGCCATCAATCTCTCACTGAAACAACACATCTTTAACACCCCCAATAATCCTAAACACTATATTTCGCAGCAAAGATGTACTTGCAAAGACATGAAAAGTGAAAAAATCTTTCCGCCTCTGGAAATCATTCCTGGACCCCTGAATCAGCAGGCAACCACCTCAGCCATCAAGCTATAAAATTATCAAATTATAATTGAGTACACAATGACAACTGTTTTGCGATAGCTTTTCCTTTTTGCAAAAAAGCAGCTTTTTGAGGTGACTAGATGCTTTTTTGTGCTGGGGCCACACAAGCACTGTTTCACAACTACCAATACAACATCCACTCCTGGTACTACATATTTTCATGCTGACTTCGCTCCTCCCTTCTGACAATAATTGTTTTTATTCGAAAAAGAATTTCTCACCCGGGAATTGAACCGAAACCCTGTCAATAGCAGGTCACAGTATTAACCATTCAGCCATCTAGCAATATTGAATGCTGTTCATAAGCAGCTTCACATAAAACTAAATTGGTATGGCTTACATACAAAAGAATATTTTGGGTTCAGGCATCACTAAATACTTATCGAATACTTTCATTTTTTTTCAGATTTGTTCAATTTGTCACCTGAATAATGTTTGTGCTAAAGTTTTGAAGGAGAAAAATTTTTCCGCTGTGAAAACAGTAAATAACGAACATTTTTGTCACACGTTGAAAACCGTGTGGGCTTTGACTCTTTCACCAAAGATCACAAATTTGACAGATGTCAATCTGAAAGACGGTTATAATGCGATCACAACCACGCAAAATTTATGCAAATCGGAGTAACCGTCCCCGAGTTATGGTCATTTTTCCGTTTAGAAGACCTCTTTTGAAAATGGGATAGCTGTGTTGGCGGTATTGCGAGAAACATGTAGTCTCTACTTTTATAAAAATCAAGCATTGGGCTATGCTGCCTAATAAGTTTCTTGTCGCTGACTAGTTCCATTCTGGTCTCGGAAAGCATTTAAAAGTGCTGTTTCTGTTTAGTTTTTCAAATTTTAAAATGTAAAAACTTAAAACGGTTTGGTGCGATCGCTTTGAAGTTCGAAATGGTGCATTGATACACTATGGCACATGTTTGTTGCAAATTTCAGCCATTTCGGCCTGTTTTTCTCCAACGGGAAGATGTTTTATGCTAAAAACTGTGATTTTCACAAAAATCCAAGATGGTCGCTTTCGAACACTTTTAATTGACGTGTCATGATGTCGAATCAGAAGATGAGCAAAATGCACCATCTTTCAAAAATTCGTAATTTTTTCGTCAATCGGGTCTCCGTTTTTTTGGTCACTTTGATGCTTTTGAAAACAACTTTTTACACGATTTCGCACTTGAATTGCGATGTTCTGGAATGTTCTGTAACTTCATAACTAACTTATTTTTTGGCCCGATGCCTCACGACTGTGTCGCAAAAAACTCTGTAGCTCTATCTATAACGGTTCTTGAGAAAAAGTTGACCGAG
>CALYOO010000239.1:0-40947 GCA_945261195.1 Cryptosula pallasiana
GTTTGCTTGAAATAGTTTTGAGTTTTTGACAAAAAACGTGTTTCTTGACTGACCGCGATAACCAACAGTCAATTCTACTGCTAAATTCACAAATTCTTAACCGTTGGTCTTAGAGAGTAATCAATGGTACCAACATGTCGGGCTCAACGCGCCGGTCATCTTGGTATGCATATGTTTCAGTTTTCTTGAAATATTTTTTTGAGGTTTGACAAAAAAAGTGTTTTTTGACTGAAAGTTTTACTGCTAAAAACACAAAGTCTTAACCGTTGGTCCTAGAGAGTAATAAAAAGTACCAACATGTCGGGCTCAACGCGCCGGTCATCGTGGTATGCATATGTTTCAGTTTTCTTGAAATAATTTTTTGAGTTTTTGACAAAAAACGTGTTTCTTGACTGACCGCGATAACCAACAGTCAGTTCTACTGCTAAAAACACAAATCCTTAACCGTTGGTCCTAGAGAGTAATAAATGGTACCAACATGTAGGGCTCAACGCGCCGGTCATCGTGGTATGCATATGTTTCAGTTTTCTTGAAATATTTTTTTGAGGTTTGACAAAAATGTGTTTTTTGACTGAAAGTTCTACTGCTAAAAACACAAATTCTTAACCGTTGGTCCTAGAGAGTAATAAAAAGTACCAACATGTCGGGCTCAACGCGCCGGTCATCGTGGTATGCATATGTTTGGGTTTGCTTGAAATAGTTTTGAGTTTTTGACAAAAAACGTGTTTCTTGACTGACCGCGATAACCAACAGTCAATTCTACTGCTAAATTCACAAATTCTTAACCGTTGGTCTTAGAGAGTAATCAATGGTACCAACATGTCGGGCTCAACGCGCCGGTCATCTTGGTATGCATATGTTTCAGTTTTCTTGAAATATTTTTTTGAGGTTTGACAAAAAAAGTGTTTTTTGACTGAAAGTTTTACTGCTAAAAACACAAATTCTTAACCGTTGGTCCTAGAGAGTAATAAAAAGTACCAACATGTCGGGCTCAACGCGCCGGTCATCGTGGTATGCATATGTTTCAGTTTTCTTGAATTATTTTTTTGAGGTTTGACAAAAAAAGTGTTTTTTGATTGAAAGTTCTACTGCTAAAAACACAAATTCTTAACCGTCTGTCCTAGAGAGTAATAAAAAGTACCAACATGTCGGGCTCAACGCGCCGGTCATCGTGGTATGCATATGTTTCAGTTTTCTTGAAATATTTTTTTGAGTTTTTGACAAAGAAAGTGTTTTTTGACTGAAAGTTCTACTGCTAAAAGGACAAATTCTTAACCGTTTGTCCTAGAGAGTAGTAAGAAGTACCAACATGTCGGGCTCAACGCGCCGGTCATCGTGGTATGCATATGTTTGGGTTTGCTTGAAATAGTTTTGAGTTTTTGACAAAAAACGTGTTTCTTGACTGACCGCGATAACCAACAGTCAATTCTACTGCTAAAATCACAAATTCTTAACCGTTGGTCTTAGAGAGTAATCAATGGTACCAACATGTCGGGCTCAACGCGCCGGTCATCTTAGTATGCATATGTTTCAGTTTTCTTGAAATATTTTTTTGAGGTTTGACAAAAAAAGTGTTTTTTGACTGAAAGTTTTACTGCTAAAAACACAAATTCTTAACCGTTGGTCCTAGAGAGTAATAAAAAGTACCAACATGTCGGGCTCAACGCGCCGGTCATCGTGGTATGCATATGTTTCAGTTTTCTTGAAATATTTTTTGAGGTTTGACAAAAAAAGTGTTTTTTGACTGAAAGTTCTACTGCTAAAAACACAAATTCTTAACCGTTGGTCCTAGAGAGTAATAAATGGTACCAACATGTCGGGCTCAACGCGCCGGTCATCGTGGTATGCATATGTTTCAGTTTTCTTGAAATATTTTTTTGAGGTTTGACAAAAAAAGTGTTTTTTGATTGAAAGTTCTACTGCTAAAAACACAAATTCTTAACCGTCTGTCCTAGAGAGTAATAAAAAGTACCAACATGTCGGGCTCAACGCGCCGGTCATCGTGGTATGCATATGTTTCAGTTTTCTTGAAATATTTTTTTGAGGTTTGACAAAAAAAGTGTTTTTTGACTGAAAGTTTTACTGCTAAAAACACAAAGTCTTAACCGTTGGTCCTAGAGAGTAATAAATGGTACCAACATGTCGGGCTCAACGCGCCGGTCATCGTGGTATGCATATGTTTCAGTTTTCTTGAAATATTTTTTTGGGGTTTGACAAAAAAAGTGTTTTTTGACTGAAAGTTTTACTGCTAAAAGGACAAATTCTTAACCGTTGGTCCTAGAGAGTAATAAAAAGTACGAACATGTCGGGCTCAACGCGCCGGTCATCGTGGTATGCATATGTTTCAGTTTTCTTGAAATAATTTTTGAGTTTTTGACAAAAAACGTGTTTCTTGACTGACCGCGATAACCAACAGTCAGTTCTACTGCTAAAAACACAAATCCTTAACCGTTGGTCCTAGAGAGTAATAAATGGTACCAACATGTAGGGCTCAACGCGCCGGTCATCGTGGTATGCATATGTTTCAGTTTTCTTGAAATATTTTTTTGAGGTTTGACAAAAATGTGTTTTTTGACTGAAAGTTCTACTGCTAAAAACACAAATTCTTAACCGTTGGTCCTAGAGAGTAATAAAAAGCACCAACATGTCGGGCTCAACGCGCCGGTCATCGTGGTATGCATATGTTTGGGTTTGCTTGAAATAGTTTTGAGTTTTTGACAAAAAACGTGTTTCTTGACTGACCGCGATAACCAACAGTCAATTCTACTGCTAAATTCACAAATTCTTAACCGTTGGTCTTAGAGAGTAATCAATGGTACCAACATGTCGGGCTCAACGCGCCGGTCATCTTGGTATGCATATGTTTCAGTTTTCTTGAAATATTTTTTTGAGGTTTGACAAAAAAAGTGTTTTTTGACTGAAAGTTTTACTGCTAAAAACACAAAGTCTTAACCGTTGGTCCTAGAGAGTAATAAAAAGTACCAACATGTCGGGCTCAACGCGCCGGTCATCGTGGTATGCATATGTTTTAGTTTTCTTGAAATAATTTTTTGAGTTTTTGACAAAAAACGTGTATCTTGACTGACCGCGATAACCAACAGTCAGTTCTACTGCTGAAAACACAAATCCTTAACCGTTGGTCCTAGAGAGTAATAAATGGTACCAACATGTAGGGCTCAACACGCCGGTCATCGTGGTATGCATATGTTTGGGTTTGCTTGAAATAGTTTTGAGTTTTTGACAAAAAAAAGTGTTTCTTGACTGACCGCGATAACCAACAGTCAGTTCTACTGCTAAAAACACAAATTCTTAACCGTTGGTCCTAGAGAGTAATCAATGGTACCAACATGTCGGGCTCAACGCGCCGGTCATCTTGGTATGCATATGTTTCAGTTTTCTTGAAATATTTTTTTGAGGTTTGACAAAAAAAGTGTTTTTTGACTGAAAGTTCTACTGCTAAAAACACAAACTCTTAACCGTTGGTCCTAGAGAGTAATAAATGGTACCAACATGTCGGGCTCAACGCGCCGGTCATCGTGGTATGCATATGTTTCAGTTTTCTTGAAATATTTTTTTGAGGTTTGACAAAAAAGTGTTTTTTGATTGAAAGTTCTACTGCTAAAAACACAAATTCTTAACCGTCTGTCCTAGAGAGTAATAAAAAATACCAACATGTCGGGCTCAACGCGCCGGTCATCGTGGTATGCATATGTTTCAGTTTTCTTGAAATATTTTTTTGAGGTTTGACAAAAAAAGTGTTTTTTGACTGAAAGTTTTACTGCTAAAAGGACAAATTCTTAACCGTTGGTCCTAGAGAGTAATAAAAAGTACGAACATGTCGGGCTCAACGCGCCGGTCATCGTGGTATGCATATGTTTCAGTTTTCTTGAAATATTTTTTTGAGTTTTTGACAAAGAAAGTGTTTTTTGACTGAAAGTTCTACTGCTAAAAGGACAAATTCTTAACCGTTTGTCCTAGAGAGTAGTAAGAAGTACCAACATGTCGGGCTCAACGCGCCGGTCATCGTGGTATGCATATGTTTGGGTTTTCTTGAAATATTTTTTTGAGGTTTGACAAAAAAAGTGTTTTTTGACTGAAAGTTTTACTGCTAAAAGGACAAATTCTTAACCGTTGGTCCTAGAGAGTAATAAAAAGTACGAACATGTCGGGCTCAACGCGCCGGTCATCGTGGTATGCATATGTTTCAGTTTTCTTGAAATAATTTTTTGAGTTTTTGACAAAAAACGTGTTTCTTGACTGACCGCGATAACCAACAGTCAGTTCTACTGCTAAAAACACAAATCCTTAACCGTTGGTCCTAGAGAGTAATAAATGGTACCAACATGTAGGGCTCAACGCGCCGGTCATCGTGGTATGCATATGTTTCAGTTTTCTTGAAATATTTTTTTGAGGTTTGACAAAAATGTGTTTTTTGACTGAAAGTTCTACTGCTAAAAACACAAATTCTTAACCGTCTGTCCTAGAGAGTAATAAAAAGTACCAACATGTCGGGCTCAACGCGCCGGTCATCGTGGTATGCATATGTTTCAGTTTTCTTGAAATATTTTTTTGAGTTTTTGACAAAGAAAGTGTTTTTTGACTGAAAGTTCTACTGCTAAAAGGACAAATTCTTAACCGTTTGTCCTAGAGAGTAGTAAGAAGTACCAACATGTCGGGCTCAACGCGCCGGTCATCGTGGTATGCATATGTTTGGGTTTGCTTGAAATAGTTTTGAGTTTTTGACAAAAAACGTGTTTCTTGACTGACCGCGATAACCAACAGTCAATTCTACTGCTAAAATCACAAATTCTTAACCGTTGGTCTTAGAGAGTAATCAATGGTACCAACATGTCGGGCTCAACGCGCCGGTCATCTTAGTATGCATATGTTTCAGTTTTCTTGAAATATTTTTTTGAGGTTTGACAAAAAAAGTGTTTTTTGACTGAAAGTTTTACTGCTAAAAACACAAATTCTTAACCGTTGGTCCTAGAGAGTAATAAAAAGTACCAACATGTCGGGCTCAACGCGCCGGTCATCGTGGTATGCATATGTTTCAGTCTTCTTGAAATATTTTTTTGAGGTTTGACAAAAAAAGTGTTTTTTGACTGAAAGTTCTACTGCTAAAAACACAAATTCTTAACCGTTGGTCCTAGAGAGTAATAAATGGTACCAACATGTCGGGCTCAACGCGCCGGTCATCGTGGTATGCATATGTTTCAGTTTTCTTGAAATATTTTTTTGAGGTTTGACAAAAAAAGTGTTTTTTGATTGAAAGTTCTACTGCTAAAAACACAAATTCTTAACCGTCTGTCCTAGAGAGTAATAAAAAGTACCAACATGTCGGGCTCAACGCGCCGGTCATCGTGGTATGCATATGTTTCAGTTTTCTTGAAATATTTTTTTGAGGTTTGACAAAAAAAGTGTTTTTTGACTGAAAGTTTTACTGCTAAAAACACAAAGTCTTAACCGTTGATCCTAGAGAGTAATAAATGGTACCAACATGTCGGGCTCAACGCGCCGGTCATCGTGGTATGCATATGTTTCAGTTTTCTTGAAATATTTTTTTGAGGTTTGACAAAAAAAGTGTTTTTTGACTGAAAGTTTTACTGCTAAAAGGACAAATTCTTAACCGTTGGTCCTAGAGAGTAATAAAAAGTACGAACATGTCGGGCTCAACGCGCCGGTCATCGTGGTATGCATATGTTTCAGTTTTCTTGAAATAATTTTTTGAGTTTTTGACAAAAAACGTGTTTCTTGACTGACCGCGATAACCAACAGTCAGTTCTACTGCTAAAAACACAAATCCTTAACCGTTGGTCCTAGAGAGTAATAAATGGTACCAACATGTAGGGCTCAACGCGCCGGTCATCGTGGTATGCATATGTTTCAGTTTTCTTGAAATATTTTTTTGAGGTTTGACAAAAATGTGTTTTTTGACTGAAAGTTCTACTGCTAAAAACACAAATTCTTAACCGTTGGTCCTAGAGAGTAATAAAAAGCACCAACATGTCGGGCTCAACGCGCCGTTCATCGTGGTATGCATATGTTTGGGTTTGCTTGAAATAGTTTTGAGTTTTTGACAAAAAACGTGTTTCTTGACTGACCGCGATAACCAACAGTCAATTCTACTGCTAAATTCACAAATTCTTAACCGTTGGTCTTAGAGAGTAATCAATGGTACCAACATGTCGGGCTCAACGCGCCGGTCATCTTGGTATGCATATGTTTCAGTTTTCTTGAAATATTTTTTTGAGGTTTGACAAAAAAAGTGTTTTTTGACTGAAAGTTTTACTGCTAAAAACACAAAGTCTTAACCGTTGGTCCTAGAGAGTAATAAAAAGTACCAACATGTCGGGCTCAACGCGCCGGTCATCGTGGTATGCATATGTTTTAGTTTTCTTGAAATAATTTTTTGAGTTTTTGACAAAAAACGTGTATCTTGACTGACCGCGATAACCAACAGTCAGTTCTACTGCTGAAAACACAAATCCTTAACCGTTGGTCCTAGAGAGTAATAAATGGTACCAACATGTAGGGCTCAACGCGCCGGTCATCGTGGTATGCATATGTTTCAGTTTTCTTGAAATATTTTTTTGAGGTTTGACAAAAATGTGTTTTTTGACTGAAAGTTCTACTGCTAAAAACACAAATTCTTAACCGTTGGTCCTAGAGAGTAATAAAAAGTTCCAACATGTTGGGCTCAACGCGCCGGTCATCGTGGTATGCATATGTTTCAGTTTTCTTGAAATATTTTTTTGAGGTTTGACAAAAAAAGTGTTTTTTGACTGAAAGTTCTACTGCTAAAAACACAAATTCTTAACCGTTGGTCCTAGAGAGTAATAAATGGTACCAACATGTCGGGCTCAACGCGCCGGTCATCGTGGTATGCATATGTTTCAGTTTTCTTGAAATATTTTTTTGAGGTTTGACAAAAAAAGTGTTTTTTGATTGAAAGTTCTACTGCTAAAAACACAAATTCTTAACCGTCTGTCCTAGAGAGTAATAAAAAGTACCAACATGTCGGGCTCAACGCGCCGGTCATCGTGGTATGCATATGTTTCAGTTTTCTTGAAATATTTTTTTGAGGTTTGACAAAAAAAGTGTTTTTTGACTGAAAGTTTTACTGCTAAAAACACAAAGTCTTAACCGTTGGTCCTAGAGAGTAATAAATGGTACCAACATGTCGGGCTCAACGCGCCGGTCATCGTGGTATGCATATGTTTCAGTTTTCTTGAAATATTTTTTTGGGGTTTGACAAAAAAAGTGTTTTTTGACTGAAAGTTTTACTGCTAAAAGGACAAATTCTTAACCGTTGGTCCTAGAGAGTAATAAAAAGTACGAACATGTCGGGCTCAACGCGCCGGTCATCGTGGTATGCATATGTTTCAGTTTTCTTGAAATAATTTTTTGAGTTTTTGACAAAAAACGTGTTTCTTGACTGACCGCGATAACCAACAGTCAGTTCTACTGCTAAAAACACAAATCCTTAACCGTTGGTCCTAGAGAGTAATAAATGGTACCAACATGTAGGGCTCAACGCGCCGGTCATCGTGGTATGCATATGTTTCAGTTTTCTTGAAATATTTTTTTGAGGTTTGACAAAAATGTGTTTTTTGACTGAAAGTTCTACTGCTAAAAACACAAATTCTTAACCGTTGGTCCTAGAGAGTAATAAAAAGCACCAACATGTCGGGCTCAACGCGCCGGTCATCGTGGTATGCATATGTTTGGGTTTGCTTGAAATAGTTTTGAGTTTTTGACAAAAAACGTGTTTCTTGACTGACCGCGATAACCAACAGTCAATTCTACTGCTAAATTCACAAATTCTTAACCGTTGGTCTTAGAGAGTAATCAATGGTACCAACATGTCGGGCTCAACGCGCCGGTCATCTTGGTATGCATATGTTTCAGTTTTCTTGAAATATTTTTTTGAGGTTTGACAAAAAAAGTGTTTTTTGACTGAAAGTTTTACTGCTAAAAACACAAAGTCTTAACCGTTGGTCCTAGAGAGTAATAAAAAGTACCAACATGTCGGGCTCAACGCGCCGGTCATCGTGGTATGCATATGTTTTAGTTTTCTTGAAATAATTTTTTGAGTTTTTGACAAAAAACGTGTATCTTGACTGACCGCGATAACCAACAGTCAGTTCTACTGCTGAAAACACAAATCCTTAACCGTTGGTCCTAGAGAGTAATAAATGGTACCAACATGTAGGGCTCAACACGCCGGTCATCGTGGTATGCATATGTTTGGGTTTGCTTGAAATAGTTTTGAGTTTTTGACAAAAAAAAGTGTTTCTTGACTGACCGCGATAACCAACAGTCAGTTCTACTGCTAAAAACACAAATTCTTAACCGTTGGTCCTAGAGAGTAATCAATGGTACCAACATGTCGGGCTCAACGCGCCGGTCATCTTGGTATGCATATGTTTCAGTTTTCTTGAAATATTTTTTTGAGGTTTGACAAAAAAAGTGTTTTTTGACTGAAAGTTCTACTGCTAAAAACACAAACTCTTAACCGTTGGTCCTAGAGAGTAATAAATGGTACCAACATGTCGGGCTCAACGCGCCGGTCATCGTGGTATGCATATGTTTCAGTTTTCTTGAAATATTTTTTTGAGGTTTGACAAAAAAAGTGTTTTTTGATTGAAAGTTCTACTGCTAAAAACACAAATTCTTAACCGTCTGTCCTAGAGAGTAATAAAAAATACCAACATGTCGGGCTCAACGCGCCGGTCATCGTGGTATGCATATGTTTCAGTTTTCTTGAAATATTTTTTTGAGGTTTGACAAAAAAAGTGTTTTTTGACTGAAAGTTTTACTGCTAAAAGGACAAATTCTTAACCGTTGGTCCTAGAGAGTAATAAAAAGTACGAACATGTCGGGCTCAACGCGCCGGTCATCGTGGTATGCATATGTTTCAGTTTTCTTGAAATATTTTTTTGAGTTTTTGACAAAGAAAGTGTTTTTTGACTGAAAGTTCTACTGCTAAAAGGACAAATTCTTAACCGTTTGTCCTAGAGAGTAGTAAGAAGTACCAACATGTCGGGCTCAACGCGCCGGTCATCGTGGTATGCATATGTTTGGGTTTTCTTGAAATATTTTTTTGAGGTTTGACAAAAAAAGTGTTTTTTGACTGAAAGTTTTACTGCTAAAAGGACAAATTCTTAACCGTTGGTCCTAGAGAGTAATAAAAAGTACGAACATGTCGGGCTCAACGCGCCGGTCATCGTGGTATGCATATGTTTCAGTTTTCTTGAAATAATTTTTTGAGTTTTTGACAAAAAACGTGTTTCTTGACTGACCGCGATAACCAACAGTCAGTTCTACTGCTAAAAACACAAATCCTTAACCGTTGGTCCTAGAGAGTAATAAATGGTACCAACATGTAGGGCTCAACGCGCCGGTCATCGTGGTATGCATATGTTTCAGTTTTCTTGAAATATTTTTTTGAGGTTTGACAAAAATGTGTTTTTTGACTGAAAGTTCTACTGCTAAAAACACAAATTCTTAACCGTCTGTCCTAGAGAGTAATAAAAAGTACCAACATGTCGGGCTCAACGCGCCGGTCATCGTGGTATGCATATGTTTCAGTTTTCTTGAAATATTTTTTTGAGTTTTTGACAAAGAAAGTGTTTTTTGACTGAAAGTTCTACTGCTAAAAGGACAAATTCTTAACCGTTTGTCCTAGAGAGTAGTAAGAAGTACCAACATGTCGGGCTCAACGCGCCGGTCATCTTGGTATGCATATGTTTCAGTTTTCTTGAAATATTTTTTTGAGGTTTGACAAAAAAAGTGTTTTTTGACTGAAAGTTCTACTGCTAAAAACACAAACTCTTAACCGTTGGTCCTAGAGAGTAATAAATGGTACCAACATGTCGGGCTCAACGCGCCGGTCATCGTGGTATGCATATGTTTCAGTTTTCTTGAAATATTTTTTTGAGGTTTGACAAAAAAAGTGTTTTTTGATTGAAAGTTCTACTGCTAAAAACACAAATTCTTAACCGTCTGTCCTAGAGAGTAATAAAAAATACCAACATGTCGGGCTCAACGCGCCGGTCATCGTGGTATGCATATGTTTCAGTTTTCTTGAAATATTTTTTTGAGGTTTGACAAAAAAAGTGTTTTTTGACTGAAAGTTTTACTGCTAAAAGGACAAATTCTTAACCGTTGGTCCTAGAGAGTAATAAAAAGTACGAACATGTCGGGCTCAACGCGCCGGTCATCGTGGTATGCATATGTTTCAGTTTTCTTGAAATATTTTTTTGAGTTTTTGACAAAGAAAGTGTTTTTTGACTGAAAGTTCTACTGCTAAAAGGACAAATTCTTAACCGTTTGTCCTAGAGAGTAGTAAGAAGTACCACACAGAACACACAAGGTTTTTTTGAGAAGTAATCTCCCCATTGTTATCTTCCTTAACGGCTTTTCAGAGTTGTCCTACTTTCTTCGTTTTAGATAAGTTGTCTACTCTTTCATAAAGTTGCCCCATTGCCAAGTTTTCTAACCTAAGGTTGCTAGTGTTGTTATATCATTATTAGATTGTAATTGATAAAGTGGCTTTTGTCGTTCACAGGCCAGTTGCAAGCTTCAATCGCTGAAATCTATTTCAGTGGCTTCAATGACGGCCGCTCCGCACATGCTCAGCCTTTTCCCTATTTTGTTTTTATTTGGGCAGTTGATTTTGGTTCGCTAACAAATTTATGTTTCATCAAATATTCATCAATCAACATTTTTGATACAATTAATGAGAGTGCTTCTGCCGAGCAATTTTTCGTCTGAGAATCAGCTGGAAAGACTTTCTTCCTTGGATGGCAGTAAAGTAAAGTAAGTTCAACCAATAATAATAATTTATTAAAATTATTTTATCACTTGTTATTTTTTTATTATTATGATTATTCATTAATTATGATTATTATTATTATCATCACTCATTAAATTTAATATATTATTATCATTTATATTATAATTATAGTCATTATTTTTATTACTGTTATCATTATTTTACAAATTTATTATTATTTATTGATTAGTCAGAAACAGTAAATAACCATTTAACAATAATGATATAATAATACAGTAATAAGATTATAAAATTACTGCTATTAATATTTATTTAATGTTATTTTTATGGTGATTGTATTTATTAGTGTATTTATTATAATAATAATTATTGTTATTAGTTATAGATAACAATACTTATTAAATTATTCCTCATTATCATTATTATAATTATTATTATTATTATTATGATGAATAAAATGGTAGGATATCAGCAGGAACAAAATTGTTTCCTAATCATCATCAGTCCACTTCTCGGCCTCATGTTTTATGTACACTTTTTACATACCGTAATAAAAAGATAATCATTTAATTAATGTTTTTATGTACAAGCTTATGATTATGATTTGTTCTTAAACTAGCGACAGCTGATTGCCTGTCACTCATATGCACAGGACAAGGGCATGATTCAGTGTGCGCCAGATGTTTGCCATTTAATATTTTATCATTTTTTTTCTGCTCGAACACTTTTTCACATGCATTTGCAGGCTGAAAAGCTTTACATCTATATATATCTTGATATGTTTTCTTTTATTGTGTGTAAATTATTTTGCTGTAGCGGTTAACTGGCTCTAGTTACAGCAGATTGCCTGTCACTCATCTGCGAAAGACAAGTGCATGATTCATTGCGCGCCAGTTGTTTGCCATTGAATGTTGCATCATTTTTTTCTGCTTGCACATTTCTTCATATGCTGGCACAGGCTGACAAACTTTACATGTATATATAGCCTAAGATGTTTCTTATATCCCTTGTTTACATTTTTTAAAGTATGTTTTTGTGCATTGAAAATGAAATAAAACTGAAAATCGGTTCATCATCTGCGCTCAGCAGTTTTGAGGAAGTGGGTGCAAACTTGTCTCCACTCCTCTGATTGTTCATTAATGCGTGTAGCTGCCAGCTCCCTATTGGTCAGATAGTAAAATTTTTCAATGTCTTGCAAGTTTCATTCCATTTTGTTCCTGGAGTCGTTGGAGATAAGGATCTACCCTATGATGCAATACGAGATATTTTTCTTCACCTCGATCTTTACTTTTGTAGTTGTTTCGTGTTTCCAAGTACTCCGTTAGCACCTTGTTCACTTTCTTTGGAGCCACTTGCTTAAATAACTCGGTTACTGTCAAGCAAAGGTCAGGCAAACTATGAAGGTGAGCAGTCGTCATGTCTATTTGACACTGAATTTACCTTCCATAAGCACATCTTCACAGGAAAAAAATCATTTTGGCATTTTATAATGGGACAAAGAATGTGTCAGTTGATTTAGACATTGAGTGGCGATTAGGGTATTGGCTGAGCTGGCATGAACTGCTACGAAGTTGAATAATAAGTGGGTCAGCACTGCTTACCTACACCTCCTTTGTTTGAATAAAATGATTCAGTAAGCATAGTAGTCAGCAAGTGCGGTAATCGTTAGACCACAGGTATGGACAAACAGCTATCGCAGTGGCACTACTCAAATACAGTGCTAGTCATCAACAAAACAGCAACCCCACAAACACAACTTGAAACACTTTTAAGTGAGAACAACATCTATCAGTTTCATTGCTGATACCGGTTGTTTCCTTCAAAGATGAAATCTAATCATTTTAATTGAAATATCATCCAGAATGCCTACTAACACAGCAGCCAGGTATTGATGAATTACAATTTTTTTTGTGTAAAATGTTTGATAGCAGTTACCAAAATAGTGCAGGGCTAACTGTGGGTCACCTGGATTGTAATTAGTTTGCAAAGAATATATAGATTTTATTAATTGTCTTGCCTTCACTGCCGTTTGCCATTTTTTCACATATCCAAGAAAGCATTTCACAAAATTTGGATTTCGTGATGGTTCGTCAACATCCACATCACAGATTTGGTTGCATTCTTGGGTGCAAAAAATAGCCGAAGCTGACTTTTTAGGGGTACATAAATTTAAAAAGTAGCAGCTCAAAAACAGCTAGTTAATTTGTCTTTTGCAATTTGTATTTTCTATTTTGTGCCCGACGTTTATCAACCTCTCTTTTTGAAAATCATTTCAATAACTTACTTGATGCCATTGGAAGTAAATATTAAAGAGTTCATTCAAAAACACTTAAAAGTTGAGGTCTTTCCTTGGAGATAGTAAGCACTAAAAGATGTATTGCGAAATTGGTAACCTATTATTTTATTTAATAGCACTCTTTTCAAAAAACTATTTTATATTTGTAACAACAACATTTTATACAATTTTTTTTTCATAATAAAAGAGGGAAGGCAGATTGTGATTGAGCGCATGCAAATAATGGAGAATCGATTGAGCTACAGTCAGGGTTTTAGAGCAAAACAAAAATTGGCCGGTATCTTTTAATAGTGCAAACTTTCAGACTGACGTTTGGTAAAGTTCCGTATGTTTGAAATTGTTGCATTTAATGGAGATATCCGTTCACTTCCATACTATTGTTTGATATGCCTATTGTTTTGACAGTGTAAATTTTAAGTGTTCTGTTTACTTGCAGCTCATCAAAATACCACATCACCAACACCATAAGTGACAATATGGTTTCCAATATAAAAATATTGGTTTCATTCAAGCAGCATGCCAAATCTGGTGGTAACTGTGCTAAAGGTTGCCAATGCGCTTTGGAGTTTGATGGATATGGAACATTTGCTTGCCTTGGAAGCTTATGAAACTTGCTCACATGAAACTTGCATGAAAATTGTTCATGCGCCAGAAAAGAGAGTCTCTGAAAAGACTGTTATCATGTACGCACTTGCCCGGACATGCTGTCAAACAATGTAGTCTTGGCCTCTGAAGAGATTAGCTGTCAAGAAGGCAACTCCAGACATTATTGGAAGACCAATGGACATGACATGCCTTACAAAATGATTGGAGATAAATTCTTCTGCTGCGATGATTGAAATTCACTAATGTTTTTGAAAGTGGGTGCAGTTGCATTTCAAATGAGCCCTGTCGTATGCTATGAAGAGCAAAGCTTGTCTCAAAATGTAGCCACAATGTTGAGGAATTTAAAAATTTCTTGATTCTTCTTTTTCAAGCATCCCCAATCATCTCGGTAACATTACAATATTTGACTTCTGTGAATGCCGTTTTGTAGTTTTTTCTCTATAAATTTACATGTGTAATTTTGTTTGCACGTTACCTACTTGGGCACAAATAAATTTCAATCTTTTTGTTTTCTCTATAGAAACGTCAAACTTTGTTTTGTTTATGGAATAATGCTGCTACACATACTGTTGTGTACACATCACACACATACCCTTAACATGATTGTGGCCGTTAACTAAACTTTGGTACATCCCAAGAATGTGCAAGTTCCCCCCATTATTGGTAATCCAAATATCACAGATGAATTAGGGGCCTTAGAGTGCGAGCGCTAATCATAATTACTTACCTCATGTACATATAGGGCTTACTAAGCGATTTTCTTGGCGATTGCGTGATTTTGCAAATTCTGTTTCTTGCAAAATCGCCAAGCAATTGCTAGCACTTTATTTGAGGTTATCGCCAGGCTTTGTTCGAGATATATAAATCGCTAGCGGATTCTTTGATCAGCCAATCACAATGCAAAGAAACTTTATCCTTGTTTCCAATAGTGTATCGTTAGATGCAGCGCTCCTATCTTCCAACAATCCTATTTATTGAAGGCTATGCTTTGTAACAGTGAGTTTGAACAGAAATGCTGAATAATGGGTGGTGGTGAAAATTTGTGCAATTTTGGGGGAGGGACTTCCCCAAATGCTAAGCAAAATCGCTAGCCTGATTGCTATATATACCTGAAGCATTAGGCAGCTGATGAAATTTATTGCTGTATATATATGCATTCATTTAAACTACCCTTCCAGTTACTGTCAAAACTAATAGGCTTACAAATGAAGTAAAAACAGTGGTGGATGGCTGATTTCAGCTTTTATGTGGGAACTAAACAAAACTGTAAACCTCAATTTGAATGGTAAATAATCAAACAGTATTTTGTTTTGCTATGCAATTTTGTACTTTATTGTACCCAGCCATATTGCTAGAGTTGTACCCAACATAGAGATTTGGTAAAACCACCAAATGACACGTGAATTGTTGAACATTGGGGAAACTTGGCCATGTTATTCTCCTTTTGTTTTGGAATTATGGTATTGAGGGTTAAAAATTCTTTATACACTTGCTTCGACCTAGCTTTTGCGTTTAGCTGCCCTGCACTAGCTATAGGAAAGCTGTATGATAGTCCTAAGTAGCCGGTGACCTATTTTCATTTCACTGAATAGCACTTGGCAAACCCACTGCGTACAGCGCTGAAGGTTGTTTAGTTGCCTTCATGACTTGTCACCCTCAGGTACTGGTTGCTATTAGATGGTTTGGATTTGTTATGATAGCTTGCTATCAATTCCCAATTTTGCCTAACTGACACACTGAGGTTAATACTAAGGTAATGCATACAGCCAAACACTACTTTCTACTCATTCAGCATTACGATGACACAAAAACCAATATTGATTTCTTACAGCTGCATACCTTGTCTAGTTTTTGTCACCAAAAAATATAATGCAACAAGGATTATCAACCAAAATTGAAGAGCTGCAAGGAAAGAACTTCCCAGGCCCAAGCAATCTTGATCGGAATGGAACAGACAGTTTTGTGAGTCTTTTGGAGTGAGAAGAGCACCTAAACCAAAAAGCCACACATGCTCACTGAGTTCGGTCACCCTCAAGACATGACAGGCCTCAGCAAGAGCTCAGCAATATAAACTGGCCAAAGTTGAGCAGAGAAGCAAAGCCAATAAAAATGTGGTTAACCACAGCCAAGGGAGTGCTAACTTGTAGCTTGCGCTATCAAACAATTTACAACTATTGCTCATCCTATGAATGCATTAAACTGAGTTATTACGGATGGCTCTATGGTTTTTTTCCATAACTAATGATATAGATACTAGATATGCATCACATAGTACAAATTTTATCCCATGATTCAATTTTTAATACAGTAGTTTTAAAAGTTGACAAGCTATAGTGAACCTTAGAGTTAGTAATCAAGAAAAAAAATGAATAATGAAGTACAAATGGACTAATAATTGTCAATCTCATTTAGTCAAGTTTCGAAAAAGCTGGTTAGCTCTATGGAGTACTCTATGTCCACAAAGCATGGAAGGAGGCCATCTGGTTGAACTACAGAAACCACAACCTCAATGTCCACAGAAGATACTCAGCTGTAGCACTCAAGAAGCTCAGGGTATTTCTAATTGCATCAGGACAGCTGGACGTGGGAGAGCCAATAGTTTCAATTGAGTTCAATGTTATTCAACTTCTGCGGGATGGTACCTTAGTAAGTACGCGTTACAATTGACCTAGACCAAATTACTACAAGTTGAACGAACGGAACATTGATACACAAGTGCAACGGTCTCTACACATGCACACAAAACTCATCTCCTCAGCAAGTCTATGGTAGGCGATTTTCTATGCTAAGTATAAGCATCGAGCGTCTGGATAGGATGGAGGATAAACCGAGACTTCAGAGACTGAACTTGCTATCAATGCCTGTGGCAAATATCTTGTCATTTCGGGTTAAACACAAGTAATAGTGACCAATCACCGGTTTAACTGGTGCCGTTTTGCGGACATCAGACCTACAAGCAAACATCGATGGAGTAGTACAGAGAAATATTAGTGCATAGACATAGTACTGCATAGTCATCGTATTACACAGACATATTAGTGCATAGACATAGTAGTACATAGACATCGTAGTACATAGGCATGCTAGTGCATAGACAGACAAAGTCGTGCAGAGACATAGTAGTAAATAGACATCGTAGTACACAGACATAGTCATACAGAGGCATAGTAGTACATAAAAATAGCCGTGCATAGAAATATTAGTGCATAGACATAGTAGTACATAGACATCGTAGAACATAGACATATTGGTGCATAGACAGACATAGTCATACAGAGGCACAGTAGTACATAAAAACAGCCATGCATAGAAATATTAGTGCATAGACGTAGTATTACATAGACACAGCAGTACATAGTAGTGCATAGGCATAGCAGTACATAGACATAGCAGTACATAAACATAGTAGTGCATAGACATAGCTGTCCATAAACACAGTAGCACATAGAACTAGTAGTACATAGATATAGTAATACATAGGTATAATAGTACATAATTATTGTAGTAAGTAGACATTGTAGTACATAGACACCTAATTACATAGACATAGTAGGGTGTAGACAATAAGAGTATTCGTGACCTCTGTTCGCCGAACACATTGCAAAAAAAATAACCAGACCGGCAATAAATTTAATCAATAAATAATCATTTTGTTCGGAACTCGTGGGTCAACAAAAAGTAGCTCACTGAATAAAAAAATAATCAGCAAGTATTTATTTATATTGTTCGTAGGTCGCGAATGAAACTGAACACTAAATAAATGATAATGTGAGAGTTAATTCTTTTTTCATTTTCATAGACCCTTTTTATGTCCTTCAAAAATAATTCAAAATAATTGCAAGCGCTCAAAATTTACTAATTTGAAGGGCATGTTGACAAACTATTCCGGTTTGTAGCAGCTCAAATTTTATTATTTTCAAGATTATTTTAAAAATTGGGAGTTATCTTCTTTATGATTTGTTCGGCAAACTATAACACTTCATTAAATATTCATGTTGTTTTAAACTAATGCTCCGTTGCACACGCGTCGTGTTGAATTATGAACACAAATTATTTTTTGTATTTTGTTCGGCGAACAGGTCGCAAATACTCTTAATATAGTAGAGAAAAATGATATTCTACACACAGTAGTACATAGGCAACAATAAACCAACATAGAAGTACATAAACATTGCAGTACAGACATAGCGTAAAGAATACCCCTAGTAGTTCACAGTTATGGTTGTACACAGATGTAGTAGTACATATGTATAATAATACACAGGCTAGTACATAAGGTGTAGGTATGATATTTGCCGAAGATTCTCTACCCTTGTATTCCATGACCTGTTCTGCATATGGGTCAGATTGTTTATGATGAGACACCATATAATTTTGGGTAAAAAGCCTAAAAGTGGATCAAAACACGACCAAATAAAAATAAATACTCGTTTAAAATTTGTGGCGAACAGAGGAGCAGTTTGATATCAAGTTTGGCCTAAATTGATCAAGTGTGTGCATTTAATTATTAATAATTGAAACAAAAACAAGTTTTTGGGCCTTCTCTTACCGAAAAATATTTTTTCAGCAGCATTTTCAAAGCAATGAAAACTAAGAAATTAAATATTTTTATCATTATTCACTTTTATAGAACCAATACCATACTACTCATTGAAAAATTTTATTGATGAATAATTTATTTTTATCACCCGATATTATTGTTGCGTATCCCTGTAATACTAGATATATCCACAATGAGAGCTATTTTTTTACTTTTAACAGACTTATTATACTAGGCTAATATTTTTCAAACTCAAAATATGATGATGTTGGACAATCTGTTGAATAATTATCATTTTTAATAAGCTTGATCCTGACGGCAATAGCCTACATAAAAGTAATAACAAAAAATCAATGTCAACTTTTATTTTCAATGTTTTTGTAGTTTGACACTGCTTACATATGAAACATGCCAATACAAATGTTTTGGCTCAAACAGATGAGCATAAAAAAATGAAAAAATTGACTTTGAAAATAATTGATGTCTCATAATAAAAATTCTGACCCATATCTATTAGTTAAAATAGAAGTTGTGTTCTAATTTCATTGCAATGGAGAGCACAACTTTTAAAACCTTTCTACAGCTATTGTCTTATTAGGAAGTTGTGATTCCAATGGGAAGACAACCTAATGCTTTTCTGTGCATTTTCAGTAAAAAAAAAAATTTTTTTTTGCTTTTTTTGTCTGGTACCTACCTCTTATAGCGGAGTGGAAGTGGAAACAGTCGCAAGGTTCTGCTGCAGCTGTTAGTTCTGGTGTCAGCAAGGACTACTTTTGTTTCCTGTAAAACACAAGCAAATTACAATATAACCAATGATTAGGGTTGCCTTTTGTGAGAAACATATTCTGATACCCTAGAGGACTTTAGTTTTTGCGGGGACCAAACTTTCGCGTTTTCCGCGGGTGCTGGAAGTAGCGAAATGTAGTTCCAACAAACTTCTTTTCAGCCCCTGTAATAGTGAAACTTGAAGAAAAAAATAATCTAACTGATATGATATCAACATGAACACAAAACAAATAATAACATATTTTATTATTAATGATCTATGACAATAATTAAATATAATACTATTTTTATAATCATTTTTGTTTTATTAAAGAAAATAATAAAGAACAACAAAATGATAATAATAATAATTATGATTATTATTATTATGGTATGATGATGGCATTTAGTTTCTTATTTCCAGTCACTCAAGTGAAATAAATTCATGACCAATGATATAAATAAATGTGTATATATTATTTATTGTACAACTCGTGGAATCCTCTGGAGGCACATTCAAATATAAATGGTGCAGGATGAGAGGAGGTGTCGAAATTTAGGTGGTGATGATTATTTTTACAAGCTCCAATCTGATTTTGTTTCATACAGAACAACAACTTGGCTCGCTAGCTGAGCCTAAGTTTCTATTTGTAATTTAGGAACTAACAATTACGTCTCGCATTCCAGCATTGTTTTGCCACTAACAGCATGCACTATGTCATGGTCTTCTTCACATATAAAGAGAGATAAATACTGTTCTCTACCATTTCATTTGTGATTTATGTTTTTGGCACTGTCATACCTTTGTCAGATGAGAACATATTTAAGGGATATTTTATTGTGAGGTTAAAGAGTACAGGAAGATAATATACCCTCATGTAAGTAAATACATCACATTGTTGATGTTTAGACAAATAATGATTATTTTATTATCATAATAATAACAATAATAATATGAAAAACCGGGTGCGAAAATGTGTACCGCTAATATAACTGCCACGGAACTGCTAGCGAAATGTTTGCTAGCGAACCAATTGTAATCACGGAGATAGCGAAATTAAACTCCAGCAAAAGTAACGTCCTCTAGGGTAGTAGCTAAAGAGCCTGAGGGTTAAGGGCAGGTAAAGTAAATGTTATTAAGGAATTTGCGGAAAACCCGGACTAACGAGTACGTTAATGTAGGGTACTCGCCAAGTGACCAAATTATAAAGTTCGAGGATAAGCTTACCAAGTACGTTGCGAAAATCTTACTGAGTGAGCCAATTCCATGACAGAAAAACCATTTCCGTTTTCACAGCAATAGCATTTACATTTTTTGTATTTTTTATCAACAATGGCTTCCCAATCAAAGTTGTAAGTTGCTATTAACATGGAGGCTACCTGTAAATGGACTACTGGCCTAACTGATGTTCATTCAAAATGTGTATACGCCGGTCATTGTAATTTTCATTTTTTATGACGCCTAATCAACAACCATCACATTGATGGAAATAATAATAATATTATATATATTTATATATGTAATAATAGACATTTTCGGTGTATCAACGCGTTGGTTTGAGAAAGTTTGATCGATGCGTTTATCCCTCGAACGATAACTTAAGGTAGTAGGCGAGTGCGTAGATTTTACAAAGTTTTGCAAGAGTTGTCTTCTTTTTTTGTGTCATCAGTCATAAATATAGCTTCGCAATCGTAAGTTAGTTAGCCTAAACTCTTGGGTTGAAAAGTAGCTGTTCATAGCGAGACTTTTGTTGCCCTGACAACAACTGCATCATCTGCCTGCTATTTATACACAGTGTTATTAAAACTCAGCAAACCACCACCAAGTACAAATTTGTTTTGTTATTGATAATAATGGTGATAAGAATAATGATGACAATGATGAATAATAATGACAACAACAAGCAAAAACATGAATTATTATTTAATAATAATAATGGTGTGCTGATTCGCTGTTATAAATTAATATATTTTATCAGATAAAGATGATAAAAAATAGAATGAATGAAAGTTGTAATATTATTATTGGCAACAGTGATAGCATTAATAATAGTGACAGTGCTAAAACTAATAATCTATGACATTAATAATAAGTAATAATACATCCATTAAAAACAAGGAAAAAAATTCTAACTTTTTATAGCACGTTGTAGTTATAATGCCGCAAAAAGGTACAGTGCTGTAATTAGTGAGAAGACGACTCCTTTGGAAAACCAACGCGTTGAATTTTATAGGTGTTCGCTGGCAAACGTGCACTGTAAACTCGTTGACAAACGCAAAAATGAGCGTTGATGCGCGTTGAAAAAAAACTTGCTGTAAAGGGGCAGATAATCCCTCGACAAAAAACTGCCATTGAGGATTAAATGTAAACGTTGAGCACACTGAAAGCGCCTAATAATACATTTAATAAATAAACAATAAGCGACATTAATAATTCCTAACAACAAATACCAATTGATTATAATTAATTATTGTTATAATAAGTCACAAAACTAAATACTATTATCTTAACTAATGATGAGTAAATTAATTATTATTAGTTATTGTGATAAATAAAAGTAAATAATAATCATCAACAGTTTGCGATGGCGGCAATAAATCTCCCTCCAGCGTAAAAGAGGCCGCTGACATAGAAAAAGATTCCTACTGTCAAAACAGTGAAATGTCGTAAGAAAGCTCACGTAAACAAGAGGTGTCATGTGGAGGTGTTACGATTAGCAATACAAATAATAAAAAATAATCCGCTCTAGTGGTACCATGTGACCTCTCTCACGCACTCGTTGAACTTTCGCAAACTCCCTATGTAGGAGTTGGCTGAAATGTACACTGTATATAAAGTTGACAACACTTACTATGCAAGTTGTGAAGTTGTGCTAGAATAAGGAATGAGGATGTCATATAACACGTTACTTCAGCTGGTCCAAATCAACATTATTGAGGGTTTCCTACAAAAGACAGAAAAATTGTTTTCAATTTTGT
Source organism: Cryptosula pallasiana (assembly GCA_945261195.1). Classification (NCBI taxonomy): domain Eukaryota; kingdom Metazoa; phylum Bryozoa; class Gymnolaemata; order Cheilostomatida; family Cryptosulidae; genus Cryptosula; species Cryptosula pallasiana. Next base: position 21,988 of record CALYOO010000239.1, read on the forward strand.
CTAAAGAGAGTTCAAAAACTCCTAGTACTAAGGCAAAGTAGCGTAAATTACTAATTTTATAACGTTCCCGATTCACTCAATTGTCAGCATTATGTGAATTATTGAGAATGTTCATCTCTATTAGGAGCAACAATAAAAGTGGTTATAATAACTGAAATACTCATTATTGGGTCAAACAAATAATTTTCAATCACCAACACATATTGTTATAATTGGTACTTGCAGGCAGACTTGCTGTTGAAAGGCTAAAGATTGGTTTGCATGCAAATCGCTTAAATTATCAAAAATATGGAATACAAAACCCATTTATAGTCCTCAACAACCACTGCGTTTAACAGTTTGATACTTGGTTGCAACACTGTAATAAAAACCAGATACTATTTCTGCAAGACAGTTAAATTCAAATCATTAGTCTGGTGAATTTATTTAGAGTTATTGGAATAAAGACATGAAACTTGCAAGATTTTTCAGCTTTTAACCTGAGCACAAGACTGCAAAATCTCTCACACTTCAAATAAATTGCTGATTGTCTCGAGCTTGGACCAGGAGTCTGCTGTAAAGCAGAAAAAGGTTACATTGATCAGCTGATCACACTGCATGAAGCAAAAAAATCTGTTCAGTTACCTTTGATAGATGGTGATGAAGATGAAATCACAGATAACAGAACCAGTGAACAGTGGAACACATTGTAAAACACATGTACATAACGCAATTCTTTACAATAACTTTTTGCTTGAGAAACAATATGTTTCTGTCCATGAAAAAAATAAGGTCGGTGGAGCAAACCGCCTTTTAATATCTGCAGCTGTAGAGCATATAATCGTGTCAAAACCAAAGCAAAATTTCAGGGCTGAAAGGTCAAAGTTGAAATCATTGTTTTAGCCATACCACTATTAGCTAAAGATAGTGATGCAATAGCTGTACGTGGAAATACTTTAGCTGTTCAATGAGGTGCGAATGTGTGTATTTGCAACAGACGGACAGGAGTTTCACATTACTAGTAGAGTACTAAAGTCTGCCTATGCCTGTGGCATCATGCCAACTACTTGCTGCTATCAGTTGAATGAAACGAGCAAAGGTCAACTAGCGCAATTTATCACAGCTAAATGCATGTACATGCAAATGGCAAAATACTGCGAATGCGAAACATTTTGAAACCAACTCAGTGCAAATGATGCATATGCCATTAAAAATGGAGCAGCATAGAAAATTTGCAACAGCTTTGTAAATATTTGCTCATTCACAGACGACCAAGGCAAAGATGAGTAGCTACTAAAAGACACCAACAGCAAGCAAACAAGCTCACTATATAGCAGTGGTATATAAGTGCAGCAGATCAGTATTAACCAAAGTTTCGGTTTGTAACAATGGTAACAGAAACATTGAGTGTGTAGTGAAATAAATTGGTAACAATTAATGTACAACTAACGCAGATGACAAGAAACTGAACTGAGTTAAGAAAAAGCCACTGGCTATCATTATAAAAAAAATGAAATGGAAGCCAGTATCTGAGATACGGAATTCCAAATTTAATTTGTCAAGTGCTTCAAGTAAATTGAAGATTTCTTTGAACCTTGCATTGGTGACACCTGCACCTGTCACCTGTCACCTGCACCTGTCACCTGCACCTGATGAGCTCAGTCAGGCAAGCAAGAAATATTTTCAATTGAATACTCACTGATGTCAACATTTAATGTTGCTTAGAATACTCCCAATGTGGTTGGCCATATGACAGCAAGCTTCCTGAAAGCTTCATTTCTACCAAATAAAAGTTTAAAACTAGGAAAACAGTTCTTGCAAAACTAGCATTTTATGAGGCAGGCAAACAATTCAAACCACTCCTAAGATCACTGTATAAATCAATCGCAGAAAAAGAAAAGCAGATGGTTAACAAACGAACGAAGGAAAAAGGAATCATTGTTGATACTGAGGTTGACAGCGAATCTTCGATGCAGCTAAGCGCACCGAATCACATGATGATGCGGCAAATATGTATGATCCCATAAATTTTGTGGCTGTACGGTGTTACCTAACACACAGAGGGATTTTTGTTGCTAACTGTGTACTTCTTCTGAATTACTCAGTATTATAGATAAGAGAAGATGGTGGTAATCGACAACAAAAGTCTATGGATACCGAGACTAGTAGTAGTAGTAGTGGTAGTAGTAGTGTATTGATTGTGGCTAAGTCAACTATCATCTATTATTTATTATTATTATTATGATGATGATATCTTCTTTCCTATAAATAATAAATACTATTCTGCAAGCATAACAGACCAGTAGTATTATTATAATTATTACTATAATATTAATATTATTATTATTAAATGTATAATAATAATTTATTATTATTATAACTATTGTAACTACTATTATTATTACTATACATTATTATAGTAATAAGATATCATCATGATCATCATTCGTTCTATATATTTCATTATTATTATTATAATTATCTTAAACTTATTTAATTTATATTATATATATTATATATATATTATATGCACAACAATTTTATTCAATAGCAAGTCTCTTACCTTCAAATAATAATATGGAGTACCAATTCTAGCAGTCACCACTTTTCACTAAAGAATGTTGTTGGCTTCTCTTCTTGTACTACTCATCTCCAACCGTTCCAGGCAGTTGGCATAATAGTCACAGTGAGCACAGCGGCCAACATAGATGTAGTTCTCCTAGCTATTCACATCTAGTAGTAGTAGTATAATACTAGTTGATTGCGCTGAAGCTTTGAAGCGTTCATTACGAGTACAAAATCTACTGCGCTGTCACAAATATAGGCCAACTACCAGGTAATAGAACAAGGATAAATAGTAAAAAAAAAGTTAAAAAAAGGAGGAGAAAAAGTGAGCATTGAAGTAACAAACTATTTAATATTTGGGGTCCACTGTACAACAATAATTATTTCTACTGAGTAAAGTGACACTAATAAGGCCTTTATAAATACGCATCAAATACATAACTTACAGTTTTATATGTTTATCATGTAAGCGTAGGCAAAGGCAGCATTGAGCGAACGATGAGGCGGTGTCTAAAAATAGCGCTACAATAGCTAGTGATGACGTACATTGCAATTAATCTGAGAAATCAGACTTGTCATATACAAGAAGAAAATCAATAAAATTTCACAGGCCAGTGCAATACAGCCTATGGACGACAATAGAATGAAGGCATAAAGGGTGAAACTAACAGAAATAAATACACCTAGTCAGTTGGCTGGTCTGGCACCATTCAGAATATAATGCTGCAATGTGCCGTTATATATGAGTTTTCCACTGTGTTTCACAAGGATTTGGCCGTCGTTTAGTGGCTATAATACCAATTACCCTATGGGGAATTTTACTAAAATGAAGCAGAAACAAAATATTATATTTAATTTATAGTAAAGAGCATGTAGTGATAACTTCTGAAAACCATAACCTTGTGTGTTCTGTGCAACATGTCGGGCTCAACGCGCCGGTCATCGTGGTATGCATATGTTTGGGTTTTCTTGAAATATTTTTTTGAGGTTTGACAAAAAAAGTGTTTTTTGACTGAAAGTTTTACTGCTAAAAGGACAAATTCTTAACCGTTGGTCCTAGAGAGTAATAAAAAGTACGAACATGTCGGGCTCAACGCGCCGGTCATCGTGGTATGCATATGTTTCAGTTTTCTTGAAATAATTTTTTGAGTTTTTGACAAAAAACGTGTTTCTTGACTGACCGCGATAACCAACAGTCAGTTCTACTGCTAAAAACACAAATCCTTAACCGTTGGTCCTAGAGAGTAATAAATGGTACCAACATGTAGGGCTCAACGCGCCGGTCATCGTGGTATGCATATGTTTCAGTTTTCTTGAAATATTTTTTTGAGGTTTGACAAAAATGTGTTTTTTGACTGAAAGTTCTACTGCTAAAAACACAAATTCTTAACCGTCTGTCCTAGAGAGTAATAAAAAGTACCAACATGTCGGGCTCAACGCGCCGGTCATCGTGGTATGCATATGTTTCAGTTTTCTTGAAATATTTTTTTGAGTTTTTGACAAAGAAAGTGTTTTTTGACTGAAAGTTCTACTGCTAAAAGGACAAATTCTTAACCGTTTGTCCTAGAGAGTAGTAAGAAGTACCAACATGTCGGGCTCAACGCGCCGGTCATCGTGGTATGCATATGTTTGGGTTTGCTTGAAATAGTTTTGAGTTTTTGACAAAAAACGTGTTTCTTGACTGACCGCGATAACCAACAGTCAATTCTACTGCTAAAATCACAAATTCTTAACCGTTGGTCTTAGAGAGTAATCAATGGTACCAACATGTCGGGCTCAACGCGCCGGTCATCTTAGTATGCATATGTTTCAGTTTTCTTGAAATATTTTTTTGAGGTTTGACAAAAAAAGTGTTTTTTGACTGAAAGTTTTACTGCTAAAAACACAAATTCTTAACCGTTGGTCCTAGAGAGTAATAAAAAGTACCAACATGTCGGGCTCAACGCGCCGGTCATCGTGGTATGCATATGTTTCAGTTTTCTTGAAATATTTTTTTGAGGTTTGACAAAAAAAGTGTTTTTTGACTGAAAGTTCTACTGCTAAAAACACAAATTCTTAACCGTTGGTCCTAGAGAGTAATAAATGGTACCAACATGTCGGGCTCAACGCGCCGGTCATCGTGGTATGCATATGTTTCAGTTTTCTTGAAATATTTTTTTGAGGTTTGACAAAAAAAGTGTTTTTTGATTGAAAGTTCTACTGCTAAAAACACAAATTCTTAACCGTCTGTCCTAGAGAGTAATAAAAAGTACCAACATGTCGGGCTCAACGCGCCGGTCATCGTGGTATGCATATGTTTCAGTTTTCTTGAAATATTTTTTTGAGGTTTGACAAAAAAAGTGTTTTTTGACTGAAAGTTTTACTGCTAAAAACACAAAGTCTTAACCGTTGGTCCTAGAGAGTAATAAATGGTACCAACATGTCGGGCTCAACGCGCCGGTCATCGTGGTATGCATATGTTTCAGTTTTCTTGAAATATTTTTTTGAGGTTTGACAAAAAAAGTGTTTTTTGACTGAAAGTTTTACTGCTAAAAGGACAAATTCTTAACCGTTGGTCCTAGAGAGTAATAAAAAGTACGAACATGTCGGGCTCAACGCGCCGGTCATCGTGGTATGCATATGTTTCAGTTTTCTTGAAATAATTTTTTGAGTTTTTGACAAAAAACGTGTTTCTTGACTGACCGCGATAACCAACAGTCAGTTCTACTGCTAAAAACACAAATCCTTAACCGTTGGTCCTAGAGAGTAATAAATGGTACCAACATGTAGGGCTCAACGCGCCGGTCATCGTGGTATGCATATGTTTCAGTTTTCTTGAAATATTTTTTTGAGGTTTGACAAAAATGTGTTTTTTGACTGAAAGTTCTACTGCTAAAAACACAAATTCTTAACCGTTGGTCCTAGAGAGTAATAAAAAGCACCAACATGTCGGGCTCAACGCGCCGTTCATCGTGGTATGCATATGTTTGGGTTTGCTTGAAATAGTTTTGAGTTTTTGACAAAAAACGTGTTTCTTGACTGACCGCGATAACCAACAGTCAATTCTACTGCTAAATTCACAAATTCTTAACCGTTGGTCTTAGAGAGTAATCAATGGTACCAACATGTCGGGCTCAACGCGCCGGTCATCTTGGTATGCATATGTTTCAGTTTTCTTGAAATATTTTTTTGAGGTTTGACAAAAAAAGTGTTTTTTGACTGAAAGTTTTACTGCTAAAAACACAAAGTCTTAACCGTTGGTCCTAGAGAGTAATAAAAAGTACCAACATGTCGGGCTCAACGCGCCGGTCATCGTGGTATGCATATGTTTTAGTTTTCTTGAAATAATTTTTTGAGTTTTTGACAAAAAACGTGTATCTTGACTGACCGCGATAACCAACAGTCAGTTCTACTGCTGAAAACACAAATCCTTAACCGTTGGTCCTAGAGAGTAATAAATGGTACCAACATGTAGGGCTCAACGCGCCGGTCATCGTGGTATGCATATGTTTCAGTTTTCTTGAAATATTTTTTTGAGGTTTGACAAAAATGTGTTTTTTGACTGAAAGTTCTACTGCTAAAAACACAAATTCTTAACCGTCTGTCCTAGAGAGTAATAAAAAGTACCAACATGTCGGGCTCAACGCGCCGGTCATCGTGGTATGCATATGTTTCAGTTTTCTTGAAATATTTTTTTGAGTTTTTGACAAAGAAAGTGTTTTTTGACTGAAAGTTCTACTGCTAAAAGGACAAATTCTTAACCGTTTGTCCTAGAGAGTAGTAAGAAGTACCAACATGTCGGGCTCAACGCGCCGGTCATCGTGGTATGCATATGTTTGGGTTTGCTTGAAATAGTTTTGAGTTTTTGACAAAAAACGTGTTTCTTGACTGTCCGCGATAACCAACAGTCAATTCTACTGCTAAAATCACAAATTCTTAACCGTTGGTCTTAGAGAGTAATCAATGGTACCAACATGTCGGGCTCAACGCGCCGGTCATCTTAGTATGCATATGTTTCAGTTTTCTTGAAATATTTTTTTGAGGTTTGACAAAAAAAGTGTTTTTTGACTGAAAGTTTTACTGCTAAAAACACAAATTCTTAACCGTTGGTCCTAGAGAGTAATAAAAAGTACCAACATGTCGGGCTCAACGCGCCGGTCATCGTGGTATGCATATGTTTCAGTTTTCTTGAAATATTTTTTTGAGGTTTGACAAAAAAAGTGTTTTTTGACTGAAAGTTCTACTGCTAAAAACACAAATTCTTAACCGTTGGTCCTAGAGAGTAATAAATGGTACCAACATGTCGGGCTCAACGCGCCGGTCATCGTGGTATGCATATGTTTCAGTTTTCTTGAAATATTTTTTTGAGGTTTGACAAAAAAAGTGTTTTTTGATTGAAAGTTCTACTGCTAAAAACACAAATTCTTAACCGTCTGTCCTAGAGAGTAATAAAAAGTACCAACATGTCGGGCTCAACGCGCCGGTCATCGTGGTATGCATATGTTTCAGTTTTCTTGAAATATTTTTTTGAGGTTTGACAAAAAAAGTGTTTTTTGACTGAAAGTTTTACTGCTAAAAACACAAAGTCTTAACCGTTGGTCCTAGAGAGTAATAAATGGTACCAACATGTCGGGCTCAACGCGCCGGTCATCGTGGTATGCATATGTTTCATTTTTCTTGAAATATTTTTTTGAGGTTTGACAAAAAAAGTGTTTTTTGACTGAAAGTTTTACTGCTAAAAGGACAAATTCTTAACCGTTGGTCCTAGAGAGTAATAAAAAGTACGAACATGTCGGGCTCAACGCGCCGGTCATCGTGGTATGCATATGTTTCAGTTTTCTTGAAATAATTTTTTGAGTTTTTGACAAAAAACGTGTTTCTTGACTGACCGCGATAACCAACAGTCAGTTCTACTGCTAAAAACACAAATCCTTAACCGTTGGTCCTAGAGAGTAATAAATGGTACCAACATGTAGGGCTCAACGCGCCGGTCATCGTGGTATGCATATGTTTCAGTTTTCTTGAAATATTTTTTTGAGGTTTGACAAAAATGTGTTTTTTGACTGAAAGTTCTACTGCTAAAAACACAAATTCTTAACCGTTGGTCCTAGAGAGTAATAAAAAGCACCAACATGTCGGGCTCAACGCGCCGTTCATCGTGGTATGCATATGTTTGGGTTTGCTTGAAATAGTTTTGAGTTTTTGACAAAAAACGTGTTTCTTGACTGACCGCGATAACCAACAGTCAATTCTACTGCTAAATTCACAAATTCTTAACCGTTGGTCTTAGAGAGTAATCAATGGTACCAACATGTCGGGCTCAACGCGCCGGTCATCTTGGTATGCATATGTTTCAGTTTTCTTGAAATATTTTTTTGAGGTTTGACAAAAAAAGTGTTTTTTGACTGAAAGTTTTACTGCTAAAAACACAAAGTCTTAACCGTTGGTCCTAGAGAGTAATAAAAAGTACCAACATGTCGGGCTCAACGCGCCGGTCATCGTGGTATGCATATGTTTTAGTTTTCTTGAAATAATTTTTTGAGTTTTTGACAAAAAACGTGTATCTTGACTGACCGCGATAACCAACAGTCAGTTCTACTGCTGAAAACACAAATCCTTAACCGTTGGTCCTAGAGAGTAATAAATGGTACCAACATGTAGGGCTCAACGCGCCGGTCATCGTGGTATGCATATGTTTCAGTTTTCTTGAAATATTTTTTTGAGGTTTGACAAAAATGTGTTTTTTGACTGAAAGTTCTACTGCTAAAAACACAAATTCTTAACCGTTGGTCCTAGAGAGTAATAAAAAGTACCAACATGTTGGGCTCAACGCGCCGGTCATCGTGGTATGCATATGTTTCAGTTTTCTTGAAATAATTTTTTGAGTTTTTGACAAAGAAAGTGTTTTTTGACTGAAAGTTCTACTGCTAAAAAGACAAATTCTTAACCGTTTGTCCTAGAGAGTAGTAAGAAGTACCAACATGTCGGGCTCAACACGCCGGTCATCGTGGTATGCATATGTTTGGGTTTGCTTGAAATAGTTTTGAGTTTTTGACAAAAAAAAGTGTTTCTTGACTGACCGCGATAACAAACAGTCAGTTCTACTGCTAAAAACACAAATTCTTAACCGTTGGTCCTAGAGAGTAATCAATGGTACCAACATGTCGGGCTCAACGCGCCGGTCATCTTGGTATGCATATGTTTCAGTTTTCTTGAAATATTTTTTTGAGGTTTGACAAAAAAAGTGTTTTTTGACTGAAAGTTCTACTGCTAAAAACACAAACTCTTAACCGTTGGTCCTAGAGAGTAATAAATGGTACCAACATGTCGGGCTCAACGCGCCGGTCATCGTGGTATGCATATGTTTCAGTTTTCTTGAAATATTTTTTTGAGGTTTGACAAAAAAAGTGTTTTTTGATTGAAAGTTCTACTGCTAAAAACACAAATTCTTAACCGTCTGTCCTAGAGAGTAATAAAAAGTACCAACATGTCGGGCTCAACGCGCCGGTCATCGTGGTATGCATATGTTTCAGTTTTCTTGAAATATTTTTTTGAGGTTTGACAAAAAAAGTGTTTTTTGACTGAAAGTTTTACTGCTAAAAACACAAAGTCTTAACCGTTGGTCCTAGAGAGTAATAAATGGTACCAACATGTCGGGCTCAACGCGCCGGTCATCGTGGTATGCATATGTTTCAGTTTTCTTGAAATATTTTTTTGAGGTTTGACAAAAAAAGTGTTTTTTGACTGAAAGTTTTACTGCTAAAAGGACAAATTCTTAACCGTTGGTCCTAGAGAGTAATAAAAAGTACGAACATGTCGGGCTCAACGCGCCGGTCATCGTGGTATGCATATGTTTCAGTTTTCTTGAAATAATTTTTTGAGTTTTTGACAAAAAACGTGTTTCTTGACTGACCGCGATAACCAACAGTCAGTTCTACTGCTAAAAACACAAATCCTTAACCGTTGGTCCTAGAGAGTAATAAATGGTACCAACATGTAGGGCTCAACGCGCCGGTCATCGTGGTATGCATATGTTTCAGTTTTCTTGAAATATTTTTTGAGGTTTGACAAAAATGTGTTTTTTGACTGAAAGTTCTACTGCTAAAAACACAAATTCTTAACCGTTGGTCCCAGAGAGTAATAAAAAGCACCAACATGTCGGGCTCAACGCGCCGGTCATCGTGGTATGCATATGTTTGGGTTTGCTTGAAATAGTTTTGAGTTTTTGACAAAAAACGTGTTTCTTGACTGACCGCGATAACCAACAGTCAATTCTACTGCTAAAGTCACAAATTCTTAACCGTTGGTCTTAGAGAGTAATCAATGGTACCAACATGTCGGGCTCAACGCGCCGGTCATCTTGGTATGCATATGTTTCAGTTTTCTTGAAATATTTTTTTGAGGTTTGACAAAAAAAGTGTTTTTTGACTGAAAGTTTTACTGCTAAAAACACAAAGTCTTAACCGTTGGTCCTAGAGAGTAATAAAAAGTACCAACATGTCGGGCTCAACGCGCCGGTCATCGTGGTATGCATATGTTTTAGTTTTCTTGAAATAATTTTTTGAGTTTTTGACAAAAAACGTGTATCTTGACTGACCGCGATAACCAACAGTCAGTTCTACTGCTGAAAACACAAATCCTTAACCGTTGGTCCTAGAGAGTAATAAATGGTACCAACATGTAGGGCTCAACGCGCCGGTCATCGTGGTATGCATATGTTTCAGTTTTCTTGAAATATTTTTTTGAGGTTTGACAAAAATGTGTTTTTTGACTGAAAGTTCTACTGCTAAAAACACAAATTCTTAACCGTTGGTCCTAGAGAGTAATAAAAAGTACCAACATGTCGGGCTCAACGCGCCGGTCATCGTGGTATGCATATGTTTCAGTTTTCTTGAAATAATTTTTTGAGTTTTTGACAAAGAAAGTGTTTTTTGACTGAAAGTTCTACTGCTAAAAAGACAAATTCTTAACCGTTTGTCCTAGAGAGTAGTAAGAAGTACCAACATGTCGGGCTCAACACGCCGGTCATCGTGGTATGCATATGTTTGGGTTTGCTTGAAATAGTTTTTGAGTTTTTGACAAAAAAAAGTGTTTCTTGACTGACCGCGATAACCAACAGTCAGTTCTACTGCTAAAAACACAAATTCTTAACCGTTGGTCCTAGAGAGTAATCAATGGTACCAACATGTCGGGCTCAACGCGCCGGTCATCTTGGTATGCATATGTTTCAGTTTTCTTGAAATATTTTTTTGAGGTTTGACAAAAAAAGTGTTTTTTGACTGAAAGTTCTACTGCTAAAAACACAAACTCTTAACCGTTGGTCCTAGAGAGTAATAAATGGTACCAACATGTCGGGCTCAACGCGCCGGTCATCGTGGTATGCATATGTTTCAGTTTTCTTGAAATATTTTTTTGAGGTTTGACAAAAAAAGTGTTTTTTGATTGAAAGTTCTACTGCTAAAAACACAAATTCTTAACCGTCTGTCCTAGAGAGTAATAAAAAGTACCAACATGTCGGGCTCAACGCGCCGGTCATCGTGGTATGCATATGTTTCAGTTTTCTTGAAATATTTTTTTGAGGTTTGACAAAAAAAGTGTTTTTTGACTGAAAGTTTTACTGCTAAAAGGACAAATTCTTAACCGTTGGTCCTAGAGAGTAATAAAAAGTACGAACATGTCGGGCTCAACGCGCCGGTCATCGTGGTATGCATATGTTTCAGTTTTCTTGAAATATTTTTTTGAGTTTTTGACAAAGAAAGTGTTTTTTGACTGAAAGTTCTACTGCTAAAAGGACAAATTCTTAACCGTTTGTCCTAGAGAGTAGTAAGAAGTACCAACATGTCGGGCTCAACGCGCCGGTCATCGTGGTATGCATATGTTTGGGTTTGCTTGAAATAGTTTTGAGTTTTTGACAAAAAACGTGTTTCTTGACTGACCGCGATAACCAACAGTCAATTCTACTGCTAAAATCACAAATTCTTAACCGTTGGTCTTAGAGAGTAATCAATGGTACCAACATGTCGGGCTCAACGCGCCGGTCATCTTGGTATGCATATGTTTCAGTTTTCTTGAAATATTTTTTTGAGGTTTGACAAAAAAAGTGTTTTTTGACTGAAAGTTTTACTGCTAAAAACACAAATTCTTAACCGTTGGTCCTAGAGAGTAATAAAAAGTACCAACATGTCGGGCTCAACGCGCCGGTCATCGTGGTATGCATATGTTTCAGTTTTCTTGAAATAATTTTTTGAGTTTTTGACAAAAAACGTGTTTCTTGACTGACCGCGATAACCAACAGTCAGTTCTACTGCTAAAAACACAAATCCTTAACCGTTGGTCCTAGAGAGTAATAAATGGTACCAACATGTAGGGCTCAACGCGCCGGTCATCGTGGTATGCATATGTTTCAGTTTTCTTGAAATATTTTTTTGAGGTTTGACAAAAATGTGTTTTTTGACTGAAAGTTCTACTGCTAAAAACACAAATTCCTAACCGTTGGTCCTAGAGAGTAATAAAAAGTACCAACATGTCGGGCTCAACGCGCCGGTCATCGTGGTATGCATATGTTTCAGTTTTCTTGAAATATTTTTTTGAGGTTTGACAAAAAAAGTGTTTTTTGACTGAAAGTTTTACTGCTAAAAGGACAAATTCTTAACCGTTGGTCCTAGAGAGTAATAAAAAGTACGAACATGTCGGGCTCAACGCGCCGGTCATCGTGGTATGCATATGTTTCAGTTTTCTTGAAATATTTTTTTGCGTTTTTGACAAAGAAAGTGTTTTTTGACTGAAAGTTCTACTGCTAAAAACACAAATTCTTAACCGTTTGTCCTAGAGAGTAGTAAGAAATACCAACATGTCGGGCTCAACGCGCCGGTCATCGTGGTATGCATATGTTTGGGTTTGCTTGAAATAGTTTTGAGTTTTTGACAAAAAACGTGTTTCTTGACTGACCGCGATAACCAACAGTCAATTCTACTGCTAAATTCACAAATTCTTAACCGTTGGTCTTAGAGAGTAATCAATGGTACCAACATGTCGGGCTCAACGCGCCGGTCATCTTGGTATGCATATGTTTCAGTTTTCTTGAAATATTTTTTTGAGGTTTGACAAAAAAAGTGTTTTTTGACTGAAAGTTTTACTGCTAAAAACACAAAGTCTTAACCGTTGGTCCTAGAGAGTAATAAAAAGTACCAACATGTCGGGCTCAACGCGCCGGTCATCGTGTATGCATATGTTTCAGTTTTCTTGAAATAATTTTTTGAGTTTTTGACAAAAAACGTGTTTCTTGACTGACCGCGATAACCAACAGTCAGTTCTACTGCTAAAAACACAAATCCCTTAACCGTTGGTCCTAGAGAGTAATAAATGGTACCAACATGTAGGGCTCAACGCGCCGGTCATCGTGGTATGCATATGTTTCAGTTTTCTTGAAATATTTTTTTGAGGTTTGACAAAAATGTGTTTTTTGACTGAAAGTTCTACTGCTAAAAACACAAATTCATAAACGTTGGTCCTAGAGAGTAATAAAAAGTACCAACATGTCGGGCTCAACGCGCCGGTCATCGTGGTATGCATATGTTTCAGTTTTCTTGAAATAATTTTTTGAGTTTTTGACAAAGAAAGTGTTTTTTGACTGAAAGTTCTACTGCTAAAAACACAAATTCTTAACCGTTTGTCCTAGAGAGTAGTAAGAAGTACCAACATGTCGGGCTCAACACGCCGGTCATCGTGGTATGCATATGTTTGGGTTTGCTTGAAATAGTTTTGAGTTTTTGACAAAAAAAAGTGTTTCTTGACTGACCGCGATAACCAACAGTCAGTTCTACTGCTAAAAACACAAATTCTTAACCGTTGGTCCTAGAGAGTAATAAAAAGTACCAAAATGTCGGGCTCAACGCGACGGTCATCGTGGTATGCATATGTTTCAGTTTTCTTGAAATATTTTTTTGAGGTTTGACAAAAAAAGTGTTTTTTGACTGAAAGTTTTACTGCTAAAAGGACAAATTCTTAACCGTTGGTCCTAGAGAGTAATAAAAAGCACCAACATGTCGGGCTCAACGCGCCGGTCATCGTGGTATGCATATGTTTCAGTTTTCTTGAAATAATTTTTTGAGTTTTTGACAAAGAAAGTGTTTTTTGACTGAAAGTTCTACTGCTAAAAACACAAATTCTTAACCGTTTGTCCTAGAGAGTAGTAAGAAGTACCAACATGTCGGGCTCAACACGCCGGTCATCGTGGTATGCATATGTTTGGGTTTGCTTGAAATAGTTTTGAGTTTTTGACAAAAAAAAGTGTTTCTTGACTGACCGCGATAACCAACAGTCAGTTCTACTGCTAAAAACACAAATTCTTAACCGTTGGTCCTAGAGAGTAATAAAAAGTACCAAAATGTCGGGCTCAACGCCACGGTCATCGTGGTATGCATATGTTTCAGTTTTCTTGAAATATTTTTTTTGAGGTTTGACAAAAAAAGTGTTTTTTGACTGAAAGTTTTACTGCTAAAAGGACAAATTCTTAACCGTTGGTCCTAGAGAGTAATAAAAAGTACGAACATGTCGGGCTCAACGCGCCGGTCATCGTGGTATGCATATGTTTCAGTTTTCTTGAAATATTTTTTTGAGTTTTTGACAAAGAAAGTGTTTTTTGACTGAAAGTTCTACTGCTAAAAGGACAAATTCTTAACCGTTTGTCCTAGAGAGTAGTAAGAAGTACCAACATGTCGGGCTCAACGCGCCGGTCATCGTGGTATGCATATGTTTGGGTTTGCTTGAAATAATTTTGAGTTTTTGACAAAAAACGTGTTTCTTGACTGACCGCGATAACCAACAGTCAATTCTACTGCTAAAATCACAAATTCTTAACCGTTGGTCTTAGAGAGTAATCAATGGTACCAACATGTCGGGCTCAACGCGCCGGTCATCTTGGTATGCATATGTTTCAGTTTTCTTGAAATATTTTTTTGAGGTTTGACAAAAAAAGTGTTTTTTGACTGAAAGTTTTACTGCTAAAAACACAAATTCTTAACCGTCTGTCCTAGAGAGTAATAAAAAGTACCAACATGTCGGGCTCAACGCGCCGGTCATCGTGGTATGCATATGTTTCAGTTTTCTTGAAATATTTTTTTGAGGTTTGACAAAAAAAGTGTTTTTTGACTGAAAGTTTTACTGCTAAAAACACAAAGTCTTAACCGTTGGTCCTAGAGAGTAATAAATGGTACCAACATGTCGGGCTCAACGCGCCGGTCATCGTGGTATGCATATGTTTCAGTTTTCTTGAAATATTTTTTTGAGGTTTGACAAAAAAAGTGTTTTTTGATTGAAAGTTCTACTGCTAAAAACACAAATTCTTAACCGTCTGTCCTAGAGAGTAATAAAAAGTACCAACATGTCGGGCTCAACGCGCCGGTCATCGTGGTATGCATATGTTTCAGTTTTCTTGAAATATTTTTTTGAGGTTTGACAAAAAAAGTGTTTTTTGACTGAAAGTTTTACTGCTAAAAACACAAAGTCTTAACCGTTGGTCCTAGAGAGTAATAAAAAGTACCAACATGTCGGGCTCAACGCGCCGGTCATCGTGGTATGCATATGTTTCAGTTTTCTTGAAATAATTTTTTGAGTTTTTGACAAAAAACGTGTTTCTTGACTGACCGCGATAACCAACAGTCAGTTCTACTGCTAAAAACACAAATCCTTAACCGTTGGTCCTAGAGAGTAATAAATGGTACCAACATGTAGGGCTCAACGCGCCGGTCATCTTGGTATGCATATGTTTCAGTTTTCTTGAAATATTTTTTTGAGGTTTGACAAAAATGTGTTTTTTGACTGAAAGTTCTACTGCTAAAAACACAAATTCTTAACCGTTGGTCCTAGAGAGTAATAAAAAGTACCAACATGTCGGGCTCAACGCGCCGGTCATCGTGGTATGCATATGTTTCAGTTTTCTTGAAATAAATTTTTTGAGTTTTTGACAAAGAAAGTGTTTTTTGACTGAAAGTTTTACTGCTAAAAACACAAATTCTTAACCGTTTGTCCTAGAGAGTAGTAAGAAGTACCAACATGTCGGGCTCAACACGCCGGTCATCGTGGTATGCATATGTTTGGGTTTGCTTGAAATAGTTTTGAGTTTTTGACAAAAAAAAGTGTTTCTTGACTGACCGCGATAACCAACAGTCAGTTCTACTGCTAAAAACACAAATTCTTAACCGTTGGTCCTAGAGAGTAATAAAAAGTACCAAAATGTCGGGCTCAACGCGACGGTCATCGTGGTATGCATATGTTTCAGTTTTCTTGAAATATTTTTTTGAGGTTTGACAAAAAAAGTGTTTTTTGACTGAAAGTTTTACTGCTAAAAGGACAAATTCTTAACCGTTGGTCCTAGAGAGTAATAAAAAATACGAACATGTCGGGCTCAACGCGCCGGTCATCGTGGTATGCATATGTTTCAGTTTTCTTGAAATATTTTTTTGAGTTTTTGACAAAGAAAGTGTTTTTTGACTGAAAGTTCTACTGCTAAAAGGACAAATTCTTAACCGTTTGTCCTAGAGAGTAGTAAGAAGTACCAACATGTCGGGCTCAACGCGCCGGTCATCGTGGTATGCATATGTTTGGGTTTGCTTGAAATAATTTTGAGTTTTTGACAAAAAACGTGTTTCTTGACTGACCGCGATAACCAACAGTCAATTCTACTGCTAAAATCACAAATTCTTAACCGTTGGTCTTAGAGAGTAATCAATGGTACCAACATGTCGGGCTCAACGCGCCGGTCATCTTGGTATGCATATGTTTCAGTTTTCTTGAAATATTTTTTTGAGGTTTGACAAAAAAAGTGTTTTTTTGACTGAAAGTTTTACTGCTAAAAACACAAATTCTTAACCGTCTGTCCTAGAGAGTAATAAAAAGTACCAACATGTCGGGCTCAACGCGCCGGTCATCGTGGTATGCATATGTTTCAGTTTTCTTGAAATATTTTTTTGAGGTTTGACAAAAAAAGTGTTTTTTGACTGAAAGTTTTACTGCTAAAAACACAAAGTCTTAACCGTTGGTCCTAGAGAGTAATAAAAAGTACCAACATGTCGGGCTCAACGCGCCGGTCATCGTGGTATGCATATGTTTCAGTTTTCTTGAAATAATTTTTTGAGTTTTTGACAAAAAACGTGTTTCTTGACTGACCGCGATAACCAACAGTCAGTTCTACTGCTAAAAACACAAATCCTTAACCGTTGGTCCTAGAGAGTAATAAATGGTACCAACATGTAGGGCTCAACGCGCCGGTCATCGTGGTATGCATATGTTTCAGTTTTCTTGAAATATTTTTTTGAGGTTTGACAAAAATGTGTTTTTTGACTGAAAGTTCTACTGCTAAAAACACAAATTCTTAACCGTTGGTCCTAGAGAGTAATAAAAAGTACCAACATGTCGGGCTCAACGCGCCGGTCATCGTGGTATGCATATGTTTCAGTTTTCTTGAAATAATTTTTTGAGTTTTTGACAAAGAAAGTGTTTTTTGACTGAAAGTTCTACTGCTAAAAACACAAATTCTTAAACCGTTTGTCCTAGAGAGTAGTAAGAAGTACCAACATGTCGGGCTCAACACGCCGGTCATCGTGGTATGCATATGTTTGGGTTTGCTTGAAATAGTTTTGAGTTTTTGACAAAAAAAAAGTGTTTCTTGACTGACCGCGATAACCAACAGTCAGTTCTACTGCTAAAAACACAAATTCTTAACCGTTGGTCCTAGAGAGTAATAAAAAGTACCAAAATGTCGGGCTCAACGCGACGGTCATCGTGGTATGCATATGTTTCAGTTTTCTTGAAATATTTTTTTGAGGTTTGACAAAAAAAGTGTTTTTTGACTGAAAGTTTTACTGCTAAAAGGACAAATTCTTAACCGTTGGTCCTAGAGAGTAATAAAAAGTACGAACATGTCGGGCTCAACGCGCCGGTCATCGTGGTATGCATATGTTTCAGTTTTCTTGAAATATTTTTTTGAGTTTTGACCAAAGAAAGTGTTTTTTGACTGAAAGTTCTACTGCTAAAAGGACAAACTCTTAACCGTTTGTCCTAGAGAGTAGTAAGAAGTACCAACATGTCGGGCTCAACGCGCCGGTCATCGTGGTATGCATATGTTTGGGTTTGCTTGAAATAGTTTTGAGTTTTTGACAAAAAACGTGTTTCTTGACTGACCGCGATAACCAACAGTCAATTCTACTGCTAAAATCACAAATTCTTAACCGTTGGTCTTAGAGAGTAATCAATGGTACCAACATGTCCGGCTCAACGCGCCGGTCATCTTGGTATGCATATGTTTCAGTTTCTTGAAATATTTTTTTGAGGTTTGACGAAAAAAGTGTTTTTTGACTGAAAGTTTTACTGCTAAAAACACAAATTCTTAACCGTTGGTCCTAGAGAGTAATAAAAAGTACCAACATGTCGGGCTCAACGCGCCGGTCATCGTGGTATGCATATGTTTGGGTTTGCTTGAAATAGTTTTGAGTTTTTGACAAAAAAACGTGTTTCTTGACTGACCGCGATAACCAACAGTCAATTCTACTGCTAAAATCACAAATTCTTAACCGTTGGTCCTAGAGAGTAATCAATGGTACCAACATATCGGGCTCAACGCGCCGGTCATCGTGGTATGCATATGTTTTAGTTTTCTTGAAATAATTTTTTGAGTTTTTTGACAAAGAAAGTGTTTTTTGACGGAAAGTTCTACTGCTAAAAGGACAAATTCTTAACCCATTTGTCCTAGAGAGTAGTAAGAAGTACCAACATGTCGGGCTCAACGCCCCGGTCATCGTGGTTATGCATAGGTTTGGGTTTGCTTGAAATAGTTTTGAGTTTTGACAAAAAACGCGTTTCTTGACTGACCGCGATAACCAACAGTCAATTCTACTGCTAAATTCACAAATTCTTAACCGTTGGTCTTAGAGAGTAATCAATGGTACCAACATGTCGGGCTCAACGCGCCGGTCCATCTTGGTATGCATATGTTCAGTTTTCTTGAAATATTTTTTGAGGTTTGACAAAAAAAGTGTTTTTTGACTGAAAGTTTTACTGCTAAAAGGACAAATTCTTAACCGTTGGTCCTAGAGAGTAATAAAAAGTACGAACATGTCGGGCTCAACGCGCCGGTCATCGTGGTATGCATATGTTTCAGTTTTCCTTGAAATAATTTTTTGCGTTTTTGACAAAGAAAGTGTTTTTTGACTGAAAGTTCTACTGCTAAAAACACAAATTCTTAACCGTTTGTCCTAGAGAGTAGTAAGAAATACCAACATGTCGGGCTCAACGCGCCGGTCATCGTGGTATGCATATGTTTGGGTTTGCTTGAAATAGTTTTGAGTTTTGACAAAAAACGTGTTTCTTGACTGACCCGCGATAACCAACAGTCAATTCTACTGCTAAATTCACAAATTCTTAACCGTTGGTCTTAAAGAG